>PVJH01003089.1:0-150849 GCA_004026705.1 Nesogale talazaci | reverse complement strand
TAAAGGCATCACAGTCATTGACTTGTGGACCACTATCTGAAGTCGACTGGTATTTGGGGAGGGGGGGCAGTGGGGAGGGGAGAGAAATCATTCAGGGTAGTGGGGCTTGAGGACTAGCACAGGGCTGTTGTGATGAGAATATCTTTTAGGGCAAGTGTGCAGGAGCTGGAAGATCATTTGGAGGACAATTGGGATATTCTAAGCCTGCGGCATCTAGGAACCCCAAGGGTGTAGTGGTCACACATTGGGCTACTAATTGCAAGGTCAGTAGTTAGAAACCACCAGTTTCTCCTCAGGAAAAAAAAGAAACTTTCTACTCCCCTAAAGAGTGGCAGTCTCAGAAATTCACAGGGCCAATTCTTCCTTGGCTGAAAGGGTCTCTGACTTGGGATCAAGTTGATGGCAGTGAGAAGTGCATGACACAGAGTTCTTGAATGGTGCAGATCCTGAAACACTGGACTACTAACTACAAGGTCGATGGTTCAAATCCAGTTCTAAAGGGGTGCTATGAATCAGGATATGTTTTATTATTAATTATTTTATTAGAAAGTTAATGATGCCTTACAACTGTATAGCAGTTGTAGGGGTGATCAGAAGTGAAAATATTGTAAATATATTTTAAAAGCAGAGGCAATAAGACTATGGATTCTCCCAAGAGTCTGAATTATTTTCTATAATGCATTGGAAAATGAAATAGGAACTCTGTGTTCATCAACTATACAGATAAGCTTTGCAGAATGAGAATAGTAAATAGAAAGAAAGCTCATGTTTTTGACTGAGCAGCACTAAATAGCAATGTTATTTTGAGGAAGGTATCAGAGGCAATCTATCTGTATCTACATCTCTGTCTCTGTCTCTCTATCTCTGTCTACCTATTTTCCCCCCAAACAGGTGAGGAAAGAACAAAAACATCTCCTCTGATCATTTATTCATGTGCTGTTCTTGCTGACATGGAATTTATTTGTCAGTCAAACTTTTATTTTCTTGACATACTCTTCAGTTGTCAAATTACTTTTGCTTTTAGGCAGAGTTTTTCATCCTATGATTTATTTAATCATTTTAGAAGAGATGACAGTTTTTCCCTTGTACAACATCCTTAGTTCCAAATATGCCCATATTTTTTTCTGAAAATTACAGTTTTCTTGCGACCCCACCTCAAACCTTTCTTGATTGATTTAAGACACATAATCAGTAGGTGAAATAAATGTCTATTCTATGCATGCTATATGTCTTCTTTTGCTCTTAGTTGCTACTCAGTTATGTTTGCTCTGATTTAGCATTCTTCCCCCACAAACAGAAATCTTCAAAACAGTGTTCTTTAAGAGAGAAGCACAACAACGTCTTAATTCACACACTAGTATTTTTTTTACAGTAAATGCTGTCTTTTTCTTTGTTGGTTCATGGAAAATTTATGAATAAAATACACCAGTTTCACAATCAGGTCTCTATTGCTTTCCTGGTTGAACTGCATAGAGATACCGCACAGGGGTGCAATGGCACAGAATTAACTTGGTGGCAGTGAGCCATTTGAATGAGAAGAACTTTATCCCACATCCTCCGGGATCCAAGCTTGAATACCAGGATGATGGCTTCCTCCAAATAAATGGAGCGGTACAAGTGGCTCTAGTTCACGTTCATTTTTCTCACTAAGCCATCTGTGGAAAGCATCGTTCACTTAACACATGACAGAAGAGACCATTTACATCTCTATGTGTATCTATGTGCGTATATATCTTATTTTTCTTTGAATTTTCTCCTTGGCTCCTCTTCCAAGATAGTGGGCTTAGCAAGTATTTTTCAGACGATGGTATCAAAAAGAATTATCCATGTTTCAGAATTAAACACCTGTAATAACAGAACTTTAATCAATTTTTAAAATGTTCTATCTTTAAATTGCTGAATTCCCCAGAAACAAGAGAGAAAAAAATCAATTTACTTAGAAAACTGATCTAGATTTATTCTGGAGAAGAAAGAACTCAACCCAGCCCCCTGGTCCATGCTGCCTTTTCATTTACCTTTTGCTCCCTGGGGAAACCTGACCATGAGGTCAGAGGGAAACACAAACCAGAAAGGAATTTGCCTAAGGAAATATTCTACCACCACCATGCCATATATTACTAAGCACATCTTTATTGCTATCATTTTTCTTACTGATTGGTCATAAGAATTTTATATACTAGTCCAGTTCATTCAAGTGTTAAGAGATGAGTATTAGTTTCTGAAAGTGTACTATAAACTTGAAACATGGTAGCAAATATATATATATATATATATATATATATACTTATACTTATACTTTGCCAATATACTTTGACTGATGAATACCAGTGGGGATGTTTTCCAGAAGAACAAAACTCTCCAAAATATCTTCATAATTTGTGGGTGATTCACAGAAAGTATCTTAACTAGACTAATTTTTAACTTTGGAGGCATTGAACAAATAACTTTATATAAGGAACTTATAGTAGATGTAGCAAGAACAGAATAAATTCCAATACTTAAGGACTAGTAAGGTTTGTGTTGAAGGGAAACTTCTGTTACACATTTGTATGTGCTGAGAATACAGATTGCACAGAAGAATCCTAACTTGAGAATTCTTACAAGTGTGTCCAATGTTTCTAAATCAATCAAAGTACAAATATAACTTCAGTATGATTGAAAACAGAAGTGAGGCCAAATCATGAATAAAGTCTAAAGAGATGTAGTTTTTTGAATGGCTAGAAAAAAAGGTGAACCATCTAATTCCCATGGATGCAGCTGATTGCCCAATACTACTCAGGCATACTTTACAGTGTACTGCTGACTACACAGGACAGCTACTTGAACTGCTGCTATTTTCCCAGTATTGCCCTTTGTCCAAAACATGATATAAACAAATTTGGCTTAAGTGCTCACAAACTCTACATTATAGAAACCTTTTTATCTTTGCTGTATTTTTATCTACGTCAGGAGGCCTGGATAACACCTCAACCATTCTGCCACCATCTCCAACATATGTATAGCAGAATCAACACAAGGTCAAATTATACAGGCCACCATAGAAATGCTTAATAATTGCATAGTGTACTTAACTCTTTAAAAAGGTTGAATAATATGTTTAACCATAAGAGGAAGAAAGAAAGAAAAGTTACCACAACGATTCCAACTCATAGCAAGCCTCTAGGACAGAATAGAACTGCACCTTGGGGTTCCCAAGTCTTTACTTTTTACTGAACACTGGCAAACCTTCCTCCCAAGGAGAGCCTGCTGGGTTCTAATATTTTACATTGTAAAAGACGTGCTTAGCAGCTGCACTACTTGGGCTTCTTGATCTGAGAAGATACATTTCTTATGCAAGGGTCTTCACTGGTGAATCTCACATTCAGCCACTTATAATACAGTTATACTATTTTAAGTTATTTTATTCGGGGGTTTTATAGCTCTTGTAACATTTCATACATCAGTTATATCAAACATCTTTGTACATATGTCTCCATCATTTCCAAAAAAATTTTTATTTGAGGCCTTCCTCACTGAAAACTTTTAAAAAAAATCGTTTTATTGGGGGTTCCTACAACTTCCATCACAATCAATACATATGTCAATTGTATGCAGACCACATTTACACATTTGTTGCCATCATCATTCTCTGAACATCTTCCTTCTACCTAGGTCCTCTATAATATTTTGTACAAAGCACTTTCCTTGATCTGAACCTCTGAAAACAAGGAACTTAGGGTTTACTGCTAAGTCTGCTTTTCTTGTTCATATCAGATGCTTCCTAGAAATAAGCCTTTACTTTTTACTGAAGAATGTGGCATCGAGATGGGAGGAAGATTTATTAGCATCTGGGAACACGCTGCTGATGATACAATCTTGCTTGCTGAAAGTGGGAAGGACTTAAGACATTTGCTGATGACGATCAAAGACTGCATTCTTTAGTATGGATTACAACTCAATGTAAAAAAAAAAGATGAATATCCACACAACTGTACCAGCAGGTAACATCACAATAAATGTAGAAAAGATCAACATATTTAAGGTTTGGGTTTTGCTTCGAGCCATAATCAATGTTCATGAAACCTGTAGTTAAGAGATCAAATGATGCATTGCAGGAAAAACCTTCTTTCTGCATAACTCCTTTTTACAGTGTTGCAAAGGAGGTCACTTTGGGGACAAAAGTGGGCTTCTCTGAAGCCATGATATCTTCAGTAGCCACAGATGGACATTGAATAAAGAAGGATTCAATTTTAGTGCTGCTTGGGCTGAGCCCCGGTGGTGTAGTGGTTGTGTGCGGGACTGCAGCCCACTGGGACAGAGGTTCAATTCCAGCAGTGGGGCTGGGCTGCCTACTCCCACCACTGGAGAACAGTGATGCCAAAAAAAAAAAAAAATTAATGCTGCTCAAGAGTCGGAAGTGTACTATGGACTGCCAGAAGGACAAAGAACTCAGTCATGGAAGAAGGTTGGTCAGAGTATTCCATGGAGGAAAGGATGAAAAGACTTAGTCTTACATATTTTGGACATATTAGAAGACACCTGGGTCTGGAGAAGAACATGACCCTGGTAAAGTCGAGAGACAGTGGAAAAAACGCACCCTTAACAAGATGACGCTGAAGGCACGGAGTTTCCTCCTGCTGTGGTAGGGTCGCTGTGGGTCTGAAGTTTATGGCGCACAGCAACAGCAATAATCATGGATAAAATCCCACTGATTGTTACTTTTTTGTGAAAAATAATATGTCCTCAGCCTATGCTTAACAGAATCAATACATTATATCGAACACATAATGCACTATCACAATCACCTATCTTTGTAGTGAAGACATTTCTGATTTCATACAATTTCATATTTGACCACATTGCTAATCCCAAGTTTCTTGAAATGAAAAGAGCCTCTGTGCCTGCCTTTTGCAAATTAGATTTTGGGTTAACTACATCATAACATCAGGGAGAAGATACAATTCTAAGAGAATTAAAGTGATACAGCAGTCTAACTTTTACTTATGTTCAGCCCTGCCTAGTATGTAAAGGTTGGGAGTTAAATTTTCTAAAACCTCTCTTTTCTTTCCCTGGTTATTATGATGTCATGAGTTTCTGAGAGCCTGGCTGTGTTGCTTTATTTACTTGCAATAACTCCTAGTTAATAAAAGCATTAATAAAGTTGATAATGTTTTATTGGCTTCTCAAAGTACTAGGCTAAGCACTTTACTTGAATTTCTTTATGTTTTCTACAAAATAATCCCATTAAGCAGGCACTATTATTTCTAAAGATTAGAAAACTAGTGTTTGAATGGGTTAAATAACTCAGATAATAAATGGTACGGTGACTTTTATTAAACTACACAGCAGTGCCTTTTTACTATGCTATTCCACCCATATGTCAATGTTTCAGGCCTCAGAAAACTCGTGGTACATTGAAAAGTGGATCAGTCTGTTCCCTGAAGAAGCTGACCAAAGATTTCATTTCATGTGAATTAAATGAATTGTGCATACCACAATTCAAATATGTTTTCTGTTTCATGTTGAATCAGACCTTTGACTCACAGAACTAATTGTTTTGCAATCTAGGGAAAACAAACAACAGACAAATCCTGATGTGCTCCCCGTGAGTCAGCTCCAATTCCACAGCTGTGAGCTGTGTCGAAGCAGACCCCATACGATGGACAGTGGCTTTGAACTGCCGAAATGTAATCAGCAGCCAGGCGAATCACCCTGTGCCACCAAGACTTTAGCCCTATTAAAATGTTGGGGTTTTTTTTACCTCACCATAACATCGAACCTACCTGAAAGAAAGACACTGTCAACTGTTGTCATTCTCAAATATGACTATACTTTACAAATCCTAGTATACATAATGAGTTTTCTGGTAGATATTAAAAATCCTTAAATGGTTTTAGTTTTATGTTTTTCAAAATATACCCACTGGATACTGGGAGCCTTAATATAAATTTCAAAATCCTGGAATCAGAACCAAGGTCATCGTAGATATTTACCACAGTATTTTCCCATTTAGCTACTTTTAGACTGCTTTCCTCATGATTTTCTTCTACTTGCTAGTCACTAGATAACATTTATTGGTGACCCTATTTAGCGTGGTACTTTTTATCATCTTTCATCATTTGGAGAGAAGTGACCACATTTTTTTTGGTTTGTTTTTATCTTTTATTAGGGGCTCATACAACTCTTACCACAATCCATTCATCCATTCATTATTTAACCACATTTTTTTCTGCCCTTGCTAAAATATTTGAGGACAACCACCTACTCAACTGAATAAAATGTGTGCCCCTTGGAGAGAAAGTTCACCCAGTAGAATGGGGAAATTATTGAATAATTTTATTCATATCACACACACAAGTCGAATTTTCCTGTTGTCCATCAACAAGGAAATGTCAAACCTCTAAGTGTTATATCAGGAAAGGTCATGGAATGAGGGATATGATTGATTATGGCCAATGAATCTTCACAAAACCCAGATAATATCAGAGAGAATTTGCTTAGGTTTTATTGATTATGCAAAGTCATAGATGGATCACAACAAATTATGGATGGCATTACAAAGAATGAAATTTCAAAATACTTCATTGTGTTCAAGCAGAATCCGTGCACAGACCATAAAATAATCTTTCAAACAGACCAAGGAGATTGTACATGGATAAGGGTGCTCCAGGTTTTTGACCTCTCATCATGTTTATTCAATGTGTATGATGAGCAAATACTATGAGAAATTGACCTGTATGAAGAAGAGCATGGCATGGTAGTTAGAGAAAAACTCACCACAACTTCATTACAATTACGCAGATGGAGCAACCTTGCTTGCTGTAAGTGAAGAGGACTTGAAGACCACAGCCTGTAGTATGGATTACACGTCAATGTAAATAAAACAAAGCATGCTAATGATCGAAGCAATAAGCAACATCATGATAAACTCAGGAATATCGAACATTTCACTTTATCACAATCGACAACCAATGCCCAAGGAATCTTATGATAAATTATATACTGAGGCAAATCTGTTGCAAAAGACTTTTTGGAAAGAAAAATCTTAGAAAGGCACGGGCATTGAAGTTTTAAAAAGCAAAGATGTTATTTTGAAGACTAAGGTGGTCTTGACCAAATCAAGCATTTTCAATCAGCTCTTGTTTATGTGAAAACTCAATAATGAATACAGCATTTATGTGTTTGAATTTTAGCATTAAATATACCTGAATAGATGTGCTGTCAGAAGATTGCAAAAGAGGACCTGAAGTAAGTCTCACAGCCAGAATACATCTTTGAAGTGAGGTTGGAGGACCTTGGGCTCATGTACTTTGGGTCTGCTTCCTGAAAGGACACATTCCTGGAAAAGAGGGTCAGAAAGAGCAGGCCAGCTAAAAAGAGACAGCTCCTCAATGAGACTGATTGGCACAGAACTTGCAATAATAGACTCAAACAGAGCATTTACTGTGAAGATAGGTCCAGAAAGGACTGCATTTCATTCTGTTTTATGTAGGGTCACAATGAATCTGACACAACTAGACAGAACCTAATGAAAATAGCACTAAACTAATTCTTGGATTCATTCATTTTTTCAATATAAGACTGTACCTAAGCTTCCATTGAGAATTTCACAGAAAGAAGATGGTATTTGTGACTATTGTCATATAGTTAAGAAAATTTGAATTATTACTAGGCTTGATTTGTTGCAAGTCTATGGGTCCTGTCACACTTGCAGAGCCTGGAGTTTTGGATTAAGAACCTTTCATTCTCTTCACGTTAAGTGACTGGCTGAACAATGGGAGGAAAGTATCCCACTGAGTAAATTAAAAAAGATGTCTCCTTTTTATGCTATTTTAGTAGTTAATATATGTTAACAATTTCATTTTGATGTAAAACTATCCAAGTAGGTGGCCATTTATTTATGACCCTTTACTTTTCACCTTCTTTCCAACAAGACTTTTTTTCTTTGTTTGTTTTAAATTTATGAGCATCCAATCATATATGTGTTAAATATCTTCCTTGCACCTTCAATGCTGGCCTCATCACAGTTCTTCTATCTTCTTCCATACATGTGTGAAATAAAGTGGTCTTTTCTTGCCCTCTGTACAAATGTCTCATTGCACAGCCCTTTTCCATTTGATGCAAGGGCAATGTGGCTAAAGTTCAGCAGTACAGATGAATCAATCTATTCCTAAAAATAACACCGTGCTTATAATTTGAGTGGCTCAAATAGTTACCTTCTTTACTAAGTTGGCATTATCGAAAGAAGATAACATTTAAACAGAACAAAAAGGCTATCTCTGTGAAAAGAAAAGAACAGAAAAATCTTAGAAATGTATGGGCATTGAAGTATACATTAACACTCTCATTCCCTGAAGAAATAGCTTACACAACTGCTCCAAGAGCAAAATTAAGAATAATGGAACGAAGTGTGATGGTAAAAGAAAGAGGTGCTAGAAGCGTGTACTCATGTTTAATCATTTGATTGCTTTCCCAAAAGGTATCCAGAACAATTTCTTAAAGTATGTAACATTTAAAAAAATGCAGGTGGTGATGGTGGTGGTAGTGGTGGTGGTGGTGGTGGTGGTGGTGGTTCTTTTTATAATTTGGCTAAATGTATTTATTATTTTTGCAGTGACAGTTTCGCTTGTACCTTTAATTGGTCATAATTGGGGTGAAGTATTTTTTTCTTTGTAAAAGGACACCATATCCTTATGGTGTAAATAACTGAGACCTGCCCTTTACATGAAAGTGGTTCATAGACTGTCTCACATGAATACTTGGATGTATGAGGAGGTAGCCCCTAAGAACAGCACTGTGCTGGGCAGAGTGAAGCTTTCATTGTGTGCATTTTTCCCATTGGCGGCATCTAGCAACTCTCTCTAAGTGATGCACCCAGTGGCATCACCTGGGAAGGTTTTTTTCTGGTCACAGTAATTTTTTCTCAATGGAGCTTCACTGGAACCTTTATTTGTGTTGGGCAATTTCAGAGAATAACGTGCACCTGTAAAATTTGGTTTCCTGCTTGGGAAAAATTCACAGAAACTGTTGTGAATGTCAATCAGGGTGCAGTATAGCAATGATGAAATGTACAACTTTCCTCTAGTTCTTTAATGCTTTCTTCTCCCACTATCATGGCCCTAATATTACTTTACGAATCCAGTTAGAGCAGATCATGTACAGTGGTACAGATAAGAGCTCACAACACAGGGAATCCAGGAAAGATAGGACCAATAATGAGAGCAGCAATAACAAGAGGGTAAGGGTTAGGTGGTGGGAGAAAGGGGGAACCAATCACAGTGACCTACATTTAACCCCCTCTCAGGGGGGCAAACAACAAGAATGTGGGTGAAGGCAGACATTGGTCAGTGTAAGATATGAAAAAGTCATGATAATTTATAAATTATCAAGGAGGTGCTGTCAGCTGGCCATTAGTTTGAAAAAGGTTTCCTAGGGAGGGTTGGGGGAAGGAGGGGAAAAAAGAGGAGCTGATACTAAGGGCTCAAGTAGAAAGAAAATGTTTTGAAAATCATGATGGCAACAAATGTACAAATGTGTTTGACACAATGGATGGATAAGACCTGATGTGATAAGAGCTGTATGAGCCCTCAATAACATGGTTTTTTAAAAAGAAATTGTTGTGATGTTTAACACAGCTTATAAGGACAGTTGAGTGTGCTTGGTTTTCTTGTTTCAAGAGAGGTGAAATATCAATTTATGATAAATCTCTTTTGGGATGTCTGTCAACTTCCCAACCTGACAAAAAAGTTGACTCATGCATTTGGAATTCATTCCATTAAGTCAGACTTTTAATCAAGCTCTCTATTTAGAGATACTGAAAAGATGCCACAACTGTGTGATAGAAAAGGCCTGCTTTGGAGCAGATGCAGACTGGCTTGGCCACCATGACAATGTACCTGCTCACATAGTCATATTCTTGTGCCACCTTTTGGCAAAAACTAGCCTCCTTTCTTGTCCCATGCACCTTACTCATCTGACTTCTTTTTGTTTCCATGAGTGAAGAGGGACATGAAAGGACTGCGATTTGTTGATGTGGAAGAGGTACAGAAAACGAGGGAGCTGCTGTCAGCTGTCCATGAGTTTGGAAAAGTCTTCCAAGGATGGGATCATGAATTTTACAAATGTATTGATTGTAATGGAGAGTACTTGAAGGTGATAATGTGGTTTTGTTTTTAAAAAATTAAATAAAAAACTTTGGGAAAATCCATTTTGGGGGGTACCCCATGTAAATTTAGCCATAGATGATTAATGACTTTAAAAGCCACAGATTGCATAACATACAGGGTGGAATAAACTTTGCAATTCCACTACTACAATGGTCCAACATTCTCAGAAATTATCCTAAGAAATTCTAGACCCACAACAAACTCTTTTTATATTATATATAAATCCTTTATGTTATATTTTTCTCATAAAATATGTTTGAGAAAGACTGAGAGATTCATTTGTAAGGTATATGTGGCCTCAACAGTTACTGAGAAGTACTCTCTAAAAGAAATTTGCAAGGGCCCAACCAGAGAATCTGGTAACCGTAAGCAAGTCAGTTGCTGTTGGATTAACTGCTGTTCCTTGAGATCATGATTCATTGTGATTCCGTGTGACTAGCCCTGTGCTCCATATGGTCTTTCATGCTGCTTCATTGTTATAGAACACAAAGATTTTTTTCCAAGGTACAGATGAACTTGAACTTTCAAGCTTTCTCTTAGTTGCCAAGCATATTAACAAGTTGTACTCGACAAGAATTCCATCTGTAAACCCTTATTAGAATAATTTCCTGCATAGGATCACATGACTTTTTCCCACATATCATTGAAATCACTACTCTAATATTGCTGCATTAGTGATACAGCAATCACTGATACCATATAAAGCAACAGTGCCATTCCCTTTTGTTTGACCCTAATTTTTTATATATTTAATTAATTATTGAGCTATTGACTCTTCCCATCCTGGCACACACAAGGCTGGCTGACTCCATGAAGCCACAGATACTGCTTTCTTTTATTTAAACTTTCCATGTTCTTGATACAAATATCTGTTAAATTGATTAAGAAAAGTGGACTGTATTAGTGGATGGACTCTTCTCTCTTTATTCATTTGCAGTGGAGACATATCAACTAATATGACAGAGTGTTCATGTTCACAAGAAGGATCAATAGAACCTCTAGGTTCAAATTTATAATTTTAGCCATTAAATAAAATCTACATGGGTATTTTTTCCACATTGATTATCGCACAGTAAAGCTTCCTTTAAGTAGTTTTCACATAAAATGTCCATCATATTTCTTAGGACACATAATGATACTCATCATATTTCAGCATTTGCTCATGTAGTTTTTATGACTTGTCCTTTATAGCATCAATGCCACGTTTGCCAGATCCTGATATGCTCTAGCAAATCTTTTGCCACATAGTAAATCTATAATACACTCCCTGGTCATCCACACTTTCCAGAGCACCTGTGAGTCCATTAGATAAAAAAAAGGAACTAATGAACACAGTCTGATCTGTAAATATCACATCCCTTAATCAGAAACTGAACATGCACTACTATTGTAGTTCGGTGTCATGCCCTTGGCTCTGACCCATAGTGAGCCTATGAACAACAGAATGAAACCCGGGGCCACTGGGTTCATCCATCTCCTTGAGGATCTTTCTCCTTTTGGCTGCTTACTGCTTTACTAATCATCATGTTCTTCTCCAGGGACTGGTCCCTCCTGAGTATGTCCAAAATACATGAGACAAAGTACTTTGTCTCTAGATAATTTTGGTTAAACATATTCTAAGACAGATTCATTTGTTCTTTGGGAGGTCCATGATACTTTCAATATTCCTTAGCAGCACCGTAATTAAAATACATTGATTCTTCTTCTATCTCCCTTATTCAATTTCCAACTTTCACATGTATATGAGGCTATTAAAAACTTCATGGCTTGGTTCAAGGAGACCTTAGCCCTCAAAATAATAGCTTTGTTTTCCATACTCAAAAGTGGTCTTGTGCAGCATATTTACCTAATACAATATGTCGTTTGATGGCTACATCATGAGCATTGACTGTGGATGCAAGCAAGACAAAGTCCTTGATTATAGCAACCTGTACTCCACTTTTCATGATGTTACATGCTTGTCTAGTTGTGAGGATTTTGGTCTTCCGTACATTGAATTGTAATCCATACCTAAAGCTACAACCTTTGTTCTTCATCATACAGTGCTAAATTTCTTCTCATTTTCATCAGGCAAGGTTGTGCTATTTACATATCACAGGGAATATGCTCTCTTCCACATCTGATGCTGCATGCTTCTTTATATAATCCAGCTTCTTGATAATTTGCCCAGAATGCAGTTTAAGTCAGTATGGTGAGAGGACACAGCCCCTGCACCCACCTTTTCTGATTCTAAACCATGCAGCATTCCCTTGTTCTTTTGATATAATGGCCTCTTAATCCATGAACAAATTCCACATGAGCACAAGGAAGGGGTCTGGAATTCCCAGTCTTCTCAAGATTATCCAGAGTTTATATGATGACACTGTTGAATATCTTTGTATAGACACAGTAACCATCTTTCTGGTAGCCTCTGCTTTTAAATACAGTCTATCTTATATCAACTATGATATTTTTTGTCCTATACCCTCTTCTGAATCAAGCCAGAACCTCTGGGAATTCCATGTCCATGTTTTAATGCAACCTTCTTTAAATAATCTTAAATAAGTTTTGCTCATATAATGTTAATGATAAAATTGTATGGTTTGAGCATTCTTTTGGGTCACCTTTCTTTGGGATGGGCACAAATATGAATCTTCTCTAGGCATTTGATCAAATAGCTGTCATCCAAATTTTCTGGTGTAGAAAACTGAGTCCTTCCAGTCATTTTTCAGCTTTCTGAAGCATATCAATGGGTATTGCATCAATTCCTGAAGATTTTTTTTTTGGCTAATGAAGTCAGTACAGTTTTAATTTCCTTTATAACCATTGGTTCTTGCTCCTAAGCTACCTGCTGAAATGGTGGAATGTCAACTATTTTTCTTTTTTATTGGTATAGTGACTCTGTGTATTCTCTTGACACTTCTGGAATCATTCAATATTTTGTTCTTAGAATATATCAGAATTGAAACTCAAGGCTTGATTTCTTTCACTCTTAGGAAGGCTGAGCATGCTCGTCCCCTTTTTTCCTAATTCTAAGTCCTTGCATATTTCATTATAATATTTGGCTTTGTATTCTTGAGCTGACCTTTGAAATTTTCTATTCAATTCCTTGACTTCACCTTTCTTCCATTTGCTCTAGCTTTTGTATGATTAAGAGCAAGTTTCAGAGTCTCTTCTTACTTCCACTTTGATCTTTTATTACTCTCCTGTCTTTTTAATAACCCTTTTCTTTCTTCGTAAATGATGTTCTTGATGTCTTCCCAGAGTTCAGAATGTCTTTTGTCAGTGATCTTCAATGCATCACATCTGTTCTTGAAATGTTCTCAAAATTCAGGAGGGATAGATTCAAGTTCTTATTTTGGCTCGGTGGACTTGTTTTAATTTTCTTTCACTTTATCCCGAGTTTACATATGAGCAACCTGGTCCAGTTTTGACTGCTGATATTTAGCTCCACCAAAGAGGTAATCAGTTTGATTTCAGATATTCCACCTGGGGGAGGACAGGTGCATAACCACATTTTGTGTTGTTGAAAATGGTATTTGCTATGATTTGTTCATTGATTTTGCAAAATTACCCTGTGGGAACTCCAGTTTAATTTCTACCACCAAGGCCATATTTTCCAACTACTGTTCCTTCTTCTTTGTTTCCAATGTTTTCATTACAAATACTCATAACTATCAATGCATCTTGATTACATATTTGGTAAATTTCTGACCAAAGTCATTGGCTGAATTTTTCAATTCTGTCTTTTGAGGTTGGTATATAAATTTGAATAATAGTTGTATTTACTTAAAGGCAGATATACATCATTCCATTACAAATGGCATTGTACTTCTTGATGTATTCAGCAAAATCCTTTGTGGCAAGGAATGCTATGCCATACCCCATGATTATTTTATTCCTGTCCTAGGAGATCATATGATTTTCTCACTCAACGTGGTGAATACCAGTCAATTTCAGCCTTTTCTCTTTACCTGGAGTCATGGTTCATCAAAAAAATGAAGATCCTGAATCTCCTTCCCCACAGACATTACCCAACTCATGTCACCATTATTGGCACCTGTCCAAGAAAGCATCTCTTGTTCCTTCACATTTCAAGTACCCTTAGATTCGATGGCCCCATCCTCAGGGTACCTTTGTTTAGGGTTTTAGTATTTGACAATTCTTTCAAGTCACACATTAGGTTTTCAGTGGCTTCTTCCCCTAAAGTAGGGAGTTAAATCCTTTGCATCAGCACTTAAAAAGTAGCTTTATTACTTATGAAGAGATTGTGATAGTATAAAATAGATGAACCGTCCTTCTGGCTCAAATCATTGTAGGCAGAAATTACTACTTTCTCATGCACAGTACAGTTTGTGTCATGAGTGATAAATTTAAATGGCATAGTCACAGGATAAACTGGCCATTCATACATGACCTTCTGAGCACTGTCTTAATAAGGAGAGTCTTCCATGTCTGTCATCCAACTAGCATCACGGCTGAGTAACACAATGTGATTCTACCTAGTGCCATCTCTCTCCAGTCAAGTAGATTCATTTAGGCGGTTATTGGTGTTGTTAAAGGTCATAGAGTTTTTTACAAAGCTATCATAGAATCATAGTGTTCTTATGAATAGCAGGAAGAAGTATTTCCTGTTCATGCACCATCGTCATGCACCTCTTCATAGTTGTCATGTTTGACTGTACCGCTATAGCAATGGTGGGGATCTATCTTCCTTGTCTTTGATGTTCCTCAACCTTACCAAACATTAGCATCTTCTCCAGCATCCTACTTCAAAACAGGTAACATAGTGGAATGAGGTTGTACAGTACTAGCTTCTGGTAACGGTTTGGCTATACTTCTTCCAATACATATTATTTGCCCTTCTGACAATTCTTGGGTATACTAAATATTTGTCTCCAACAACAACAGCATTCAAAAGCATGTAAGGCAAAAAAAAATGATATTAGCAGACACACCTTAGTCCTAAAAAGGACATCACTGCCTATTAACATTTCTAAAAGTCTGTGCAGTATGTACAAGTATAGATAAGCCACCACTTGTTTGTCAATTTAAATTTGATGTATGTATTTCTGTGCTTCACAAACTAAGTCACTGGTATCACAAGTGCCAACAGGGCTAAGTTTCAGGGGAGCTACCAGAAGAAGCACAGACTAAGCAAAGGAATCTTTTGTCCACATTCGAGGAAGTAGCCACTGATAATCTATGTATAGAATAAAAAAAAATAGTGTGATAGTGAAATCTTCACGAATGCAAGCAGAACAACGTCAGAGATATGCCAGAGGATGAGTGTGTGTGCACTCAAAATGCAACTGAGGAGGGGCTGTCCTGTATGCAAAACGATGGCTCTCTTACGTATTTGCAAGCGGAAATGGACTGGCATTGGTTCTTTTGAATCAGAAAAACCATACAGTTTGCTATCAAAGCAATGACCATCAAGAGGAATGTGGTTGCATTCATTCTCAAAAAAAGTATTTCAAGGTACATTTTGAATTACAGTGCTGTCTGCCATGGGATTATATCTATTCACCCTCAAGTAGATCCAATCAATATGACTATTATTCAAATTTATACAACCACAAACGTTATGGTAAATAAATGGAAAATTTATACCAATATATTCAGTTGTAAATTCATTAAAAATCCAATCAAAATGCAATTGAACATTATTAGTGAACGAAGTGCAAAACTTGGAAACAAAGAGGAAGGAACTGTAGTTAGAAAATATGAATGTGCAGATAGAAATTAAGCTGAAGGCCTAGTGATAGAATTTTGCAAGACTAATTATTTGTTTAGAGCAAGTACCTTTCAACAGTGCAAGCAGTGAATATACGCATGAACTTCTCCAGGTGGAACACATGAAAATATAATTGACTACATCTGTAGGAAGAGACAATGGAGAAGTTGGATATAGACAGCTACCACCAGGCAAGGACTGATTGTGGAACAGTCAATTACTCATATGTATGTTCAGATTGAAACTGGAGGAAATTAAAACAAATGTATGAGATCTGACATATAACCTGGGTATATCACATCTGAATTTTGAGACTGTCTCAAAAACATATTTAACACTTGAACACTAATGACATGTGACCTGATGAGTTATAGGAGGATAACAAGATGATAACTCATGAATATAGAAAAATTTCACTGAAAAGGCAGGAGAGAAACTATCAAATGGATATCAGAAGAGACTCGGGAAGTTCCTGTTAATCAAAGAGCAGCTAAGACAAATGGAAGAAATGATGAAGTCAAAGGGCTGAACTGAACTTTCCAAAGGGCAGGTTGAGAAGAAAAATAAATATAAAGTTCAATGTGCAAAATCCTAGCGTTAGAAAACAAAAAAGAAAGAGCATATTTAACACGTCTTAAACAAATGTAACTAAGAAATGCAAGCCTCAATTTGGAACATTCAAATATTCTTTAGGTGTGATATTGAATAATGCAGAAAGCAGCAAAAGATAGGAAGAATACATAGAATCAAAATACATGAGAACGTCTACATTTCAGCATTTCAGAAAGTAGCATGTGACCAAGATCCAAAGGTATCAAAGAAGAAACTCACTCAAATCATTAGTCAAAATCAAGGGTCCAGGAAATGATGAAATACCAAGTGAAATGTTTCAACAAGCTGAATGCAAAATGGAAGACCTGACTCTTCTATGCCAGGAAATTTGAAAGATAGTTATTTGGCCAGCTGACTGAGAGAGATCCATATTTGTACCCATTCCAAAGAAAGGTGGTCCAACAGAGTGCTCAAACTATAGGGCAATATTATTGCTGAAGATTATCCAACAATGGTTGCAGCAATATACTGCCACCGAACTTCCAGAGATTCAGGTCATATTCAGAAGAGGACACAGGACAAGGGATGTCATTATTGCTGTCAGATGGATCTTGGCTCAAGCAGAGAATACTGGAAAGGTGTTCACAATGTTTTATTGACTCTGGAAACACATTTGACTGAATCATAATAAACTGTGAATAACCTTGAGAAGAAGGGGAATTCCAGAACACTTCATTATGTTTCTGTGGAGCTTGTACATGGATCAAGAGACAATTGTGAGAAGAGAACAAGGTAATATTGCCTGATTGAAAAGCAGGAAAGGTGAGAATCAGGGATGAATCCTCTAACCTCACTTATTCAAACTGTATGTGAAGATCAAGGATTGAAGCTTTCAGCATAGATAACAACTCATTGTAAAGAAGACCCAAATCCTCACAAATGGACCAAATAGATAGCATCAAGATAATTGGAGGAAAGATTGAAATTTTCAAAGATTTCACCTCGCTTGAATCTGCCATCAAAGCTCAAGGGAGCAGCCATCAAAAGAGATGTTGCACTGAGTAAGTGTGCTGTCCAAGACCTCCTTAGAATATTGAAGATCAAGGATATAACTTTGAGGACTAAGGAGTTCCTAACCTATGCCTTGGTGTTTTCATTTGCTTCCCATGAGTGTGAAATTGGACATTGAATAAGGAAGACAAAAAAAGGAGTGATATCCTTGATTTACAGTGTTGGCAAATATTTTGAAGCTATTGTGGACTGCCAAAAGTACAAACAAGACTATCTTGATTGGAGTTCAGCCAGAATACTCTAGAGACAAGATTGGAGTGACTTCCCCTATGTATTTTGAACATGTTATAAGGAGACCTCTCTCTCTAGTGAAGGATAGTATGCTTAATAAAGTAGGACAGCAAAAGAGGAAATCCCTCAGCTCACTAATGCCTAGGATTCTGATCTCCAAATGTTTTATTTCATTCATATTTTATATATTCCATGTTCTAATTATTATTAGTAGATATTTGTAGGTGTTTCTTTTCCTCTTAAGTCATGTCATATGTACAATTGGAGGTCCTGAAAGATTTTCCTCATTTATGTCATGAATAGTCACTCTACTTTCAGGGGGAAGTTTTTCCTAATTGCATTTCAAGTATCTTCCACCTGAAGAATTCATTTTCCTTTACTATCCTAATAGCAGATAATGTTCCACTGATATGCATAAGGCTTTCACTGACCAGATTTATTTTAGGTAGGAAATAAAGTCTTTCTTTTTAGTGTACCTTACTGAAAAAACTCCACTGAAACATGCCCATTTTTGGTAAGCTTGTTTGTTGGTTTGTTATACTGTGATATGGCAAGTTGGCCACAATCCTGAAAGTTGTGCCACCGTTGAAAATAGCAGTATCGGGGCTGAACCCCGATGGCATAGTGGTTGTGCGAGGGACTGCGGCCCACTGGGTTGGAGGTTCAAATCCAGCAGCGAGGTTGGGCCTCCTATTCCCACCACCAGAGGGCAGTGATACCCCAAAAACAAAGAAAAGAAAAGAGGAAAATAGTAGTATCATATAGATGGTTTAAAAAAGTCCTAGTGGCACTGTTGAGTAAGCTAAGATTGATGACAAAAAGCAAGACTTAGGAGCCCAACCCATAAGCTACTCCACAGGAGAAAGATGATGAGGCTACCTGCTCCTTTAAAGATTTACAGCTTCAGAAATACTAAATTGGTCTGCAATGATTAAAAATTGACTTGATTACAGTGGTGGGGGAGAGGGTCTTAATATTATGTGTGTCTAAGTGTATTTATTTATTTAACCCTGCTAACAAACCTACTATACCTACTATATCACATTCCATTGAGTTCCTGCAGATCAGGAAGGAAGATCGGGTTATTAGAACAGAAGGGCAGTTAGTTTTTTTGTTTTGTTTTGTTTTTGGGGGCATCACTGCCCTCAGGTGGTGGGAGCAGGAGGCCCAGTCTTTGCTCCCGTGAGCTGGAATCGAACCTCCATCCCAGTGGGCCGCAGTCCCGCGCACAACCACTATGCCACCGGGGCTCAGCCATGGGCTGTTAGTTTTTTAACCTGGTTTAAAAGCCTTATACCTGGTAAATGAGTGTGTGTGTGTGTGTGTGTGTGTGTGTGTGTGCTCAAGGGTGATTTTGGTGCCAACAGACTCCATGAAGAGGAGGAATTGAAGAGCCATAGCCAACAGCTTATCTTAAGGAATGCCTCTTCATACAGTGTCCATCACAAGAGTTGTAACCGCGGAGAAAATGGGGTCATGTCTCTTAAACCTGGGTGGTACACTACCATCGCTGAGCAGTCTTCTCCCTGTACTATACAAAAATCTTCTAGTGGCAAATTTGACTTTCATTTCACTTCATTATGCATGGGTTTTCAGGCAATGTTCCGGATTTCATGGTTTTGTTTGTAATGAGTCATGGTCCCCTTGACAAACAAGAGAGTAATTACACTAACCAGGTTATCAATAGACGTTTGTGATGGATATCTTGCTGCATATGGTTATTTTATCTTCAATAATAGTTGGCTATCATAAAAGATTACAGCCCCTTAGTGTGACAGGAAGAGAGATGAAAGCCTGTGGGAACAAGAGCAACAATGCAATGCACCTGCACCTCTCATAGACAAAGCGGTGTACCGATAATTTAAGATAAGTGCTTTTTGCTTGTAGCTGTCTTTTGTATATTTGAAGGTACTCTGGTAGTGCGGTGGTTAAAGTGCTAAGCTTTTAACCAAAAGATTTCTGGTTTGATTGACCAGCTCTTCTGCAGAAGAAAGATGTGGCAGTGTATGTATGTATGGGTGTGTTCTCATAACGTTCCTTTCATTCAAACCTATTTTGGGGGGCATCACTGTGCTCTGGTTGTCATGGGAGCTACCCCACCTTCCTCCTGGAGAGCTGCTGCTGGATTTGAACCCCTAAGAGGCTCATCCTCAAACCTATTCTTCAGGCATTTTTCAAAAGTACTTTATTAAAATATTTCTTTGTCATATTTTCCCCTAGAATTATAAATTGAAACTTTACCGGGGAGAATGAAAAGTCCACAGAGAAATGGAAGTGCCAAATTTCAAATGGTATCATCACCCTTAATAGAAAATGATATATTTTCTAAAGTATTCTAAAAAGGAAAAACAATGTTTTGTTGTAAGAGTGTTTACATTTATTATATTCACTGCATATTGAAAAAAACATTAAGCCCTGTACTTTTTATTGCTTTTCAAAGAAATAAAAAATATATCCAAAGGACATATTTACTCAAATCATTTGTCTGAGTGAACTAGTATTTCTGTCTTCAAGTTTCCTGTGGTATTGAACTGTTTCCATGGCATAATTTAGAATATGTATCATATTAAAAAGTTGGCAGAAAAATACTCATAAAAGAACAATCAATTAATTTTTCTCTCCAAAACTTTCCATTTGTTATTTTCATATCAGTCAATGGTAATTCTTTCTACTTTCTTAAGCTATATTAAATTGTCTTAACTCATTTATTTATTTTATATCCCACTTCCATCTAACCACTCTTTCTGTTGATTTCAATTTCAATCAGTTTCCACCGCCACTTTCATTGTTGCCAAATTGTCATGAGCAGCTAGTGCGACTAGTTTTATTATAATAACTTCTCACCAGTCCTCTAGCTCTTATACTAGTCAAGGATCTCCAGAAGAACAAAACAATACGATATCTACCTCTGTCTCTAACTAATTAACCACATACATGCTTGTGCATGTTTTTACTTATATAACACAACAGAGATAGAGAATACACACATATCATTTAAATATATATAACATATATGCATGGTTTATAGATGTACATGCATATACCATACGTACTTGAGTATAAGCCTACCCGAATATCAGTCCAGCCACCTACTTTTACCACAAAACTGCTTTAAAAATGTACTAAAAACTTAGCTTACATGTGAGCATATATGATATATGCCATATATATACATGAATCACATATGTGTGTGTGGCACGTTTAAAACTTTTAGAGCCAGTCAGCGGATTAGAAACCACTCTTAAGTGTGAAAGACAACATTTGGAAATTCAGGTAGGATTTCTGTTTTATAATTCAAGACAGAAAACTTGTTTATGCTCATTCGGATTTCAACTGATAACTGACTGGGGGCGGTGTGATGCATGTAATTGATGGTAATCTCTTTACTTAGTACTGTCTGCTTTGGAATGCTAGTTTTATACAAAGTACCTTCCCAGAAACATATATATTCACATTTGATCAAACCACTGGACACTACAAAACCAGAATCATCTTCTTTCTCTAATCACTCTTACCCCTTTGTAAGCTTTTTTTGTCATAACATTTATCACCTACTGACCTTGAATTTAAATTATTTAGTTATTTACTTACAGTTTATATTGTCTTCCCATCCTTCACAATGCAAGTTTAATATGTCAGTGAGTTTGACTTGTTTGTTTCCTGGGAGATGTCTGATATGTACCAATTGTTTCATAACTAGCTGTTGACTAAATAAATGACCATGCTCCAGAAAGCCATATACTCATAATTTGGTGTCAGGTGGTGCTTTTATATCATAATGTGAAGGATGAGTCTATAATTACTCCACATTCAGGGAACTGAGATGGAATATTGACATGCTCATAAGTAGGTAAAATACAGGCTAGAAAATACAGCATAAGTATAAAACTCTTGAAAACTCTCAAAAGCTCACTGCCATTGGGCTACTGCCACTCACAGCCACGCAAACCCACTCGAGTGGAGTGAACTGTCCCTGGGCTTTGGAGACTGTGAATCTCTACAGGCAGGGCAGAAGGTGTCAGCGGTCTCCTATGGAGGAGTTGATGGCTTTGAATGGCTCACCTTAAGGTTAGGAGTGCAGTCTGAAGCTCTCTATACCAGACATGCAGTGAAATGCTTTATATTCATAAAAAAAAACAGAGAGAAAACTGTCAAACACTTCACAACATGGCCAATTTGGAAACTATGCTTAGCAAAGTTAGTCAGTTTCCTAAAGACAAATACAATAAAGACTGTTATTATGAAAGAAAAATCAAGAAAGATAGTTTTCACATCAAAAGAAGCAGATTTTGAAGTTTATAGGGAGGCTAGGAAGAGGAGAAAAGAAAAGGTTTAGAGAAGAGAGAGAGATTAAATAAGCAAATAAATAAAAACCAGTGCTCTATCTCTAACTCTCACCTTTTGCCTAGAACATGTTCTTTGATGAATTTTCACATATGTGTAGTGTGACATAATCAATTCCACCCCAACCACCAAAAACAAAGACCCATCCAAAAAGCACAAGAGTCTGATAGACTACTCAAAGGTGTTTTTGTTGTTGTTTTTATCACTCTTAGAACATCAACAAAAAGCATGCAGAAGGTGGCACCATAAATGGGCCTTGAACTTGGGGAAGTAGGGAAGGCACCACATAACAGAAGGCAATCATTTTCTAAAATAGCACAGAGGTTAGGCAAGGAAATAGCAGAATATTGAAATATCCCAGGCTTTGAGTCAATATGCCTTTGCACCCAAATTTTCTAGTTAGGAATCTGCATGACCTTAGACAAATTACTTAACCTCTCAGAGATTCAGTTTTCACATTTGTACAACTGAGATAATACTATCTACCTTAGCGTACTAGCATAAGGAAATCATGAATATAACACACCTGTCTCAGCCTGACTCCCTGTAACCACTCAATAAATGACAACTATTATTGAAGCATAGTTTGACTGGAATACAGATAAAGTGTTGTCCTCACCAGTACCATTTTTCTCAGAGAGGCCAAAGTGTATTGCATTTACTCTGTACTAGCTGAGACCATTCATCTATTGTCCAACTTGAAAAATGAAGCTACAAATGACTACTCCTGTATTAGAAGCATAAAATGCTAAAAATGTGATGCATTGGCCTATCAGACATGATTGCTTTGGCCACAGAAGGAATTAAAATATGTGTGTGAGATACTTCTGCAGAAGAAATTTTTCTCTTATTTGCCCCAGTTTTTATTGTTTGTTTTTATCTTTTTTTTTTCAGTTGCTCCTACAATTCAGGAAATTAAATCTGGCACCGTGGCCCCTGGACGCAGTGGATTGATCAGATGTGAAGGTGCAGGTGTGCCGCCTCCGGCCTTCGAATGGTACAAAGGAGAGAAGAAGTAAGGACCCTGGGATTATTGCAGTGTGTCAAGCACCGGGAGCTAATGTGTTTGTGTTTCAGAGACGTGCATTCAGCAATTTCCTTAACTGGCTGGAATGAGTCTCAGCAGCCTCCTCGCCGGCAGGCAAACTGAAGGGGCCCACGTGGGAGGGATGAGTAGCTAATAACATCTAGAAGAAATGTCCACTTTGGTTTATAGGATCTTAGAAATGTGTGAAAATTCCCAAATCACTGATGCATTTCATTCCTTCCCCTTCTTCTGAACCAGCATACCATGACTTTTACTGGAAGCCACCTTTATTTCGGAAGTAAACCAACACTGGCAAGGCTTGGCACAGTCTCCATGAGAGCACTCCAAAACTATAATTGGACCTGCTATTTCTGCCTGCCTTGATAAGCCTCAGCTCTTTCACCTATCTCAGTCTCCAAGATGACTTTTTAAAATTCTATTTAACACTTCGTTTTAGATATTCTGTCATGAAAGGGACTGTAGAGGAGATGAAAGACGTGGTTAAAAGTCTAATGGAGAGGATTCTCGGGCTCCTCTAATGCGCCCACATAAGCATCACCCTTGAGAATTCCCAGAAGCCTTGGTAAGGGCTGTTGAACAGAGAAGATAGGACTTAAGAACTTTCTCTTTACTTTCAACCAGTCAATGCATCCAAACCCCTTTAACTGTTATCAACTTTCATAACAAAGATATGTGGTCCCTTTGGTTTACCTGGAAGATGTGATGAAGACGATGGGTCTTTTTTTGTTAGTCTGGGTTAACTAGGGAAACAAATCCATAGAGACACTCAGATGTGTATAAGAGGTTTACATACAAGAGAAATTGAATATTGAGAAAACATCCCAGTCCAGTCAAGAGCAAGTCCATAAGTTCGATATTAGCTGTGTCAGTCAAGGTAGACTAGAGGAACAAATTTCACAGACACTCATATGGATACAAGGAATAGTTTTATATTCAAGGGGAATAGGACATTGAGAAAACATCCCAACCCAGTCCAGCTCAAAGTCACAAGTCAGATATTAACCCATATGCCTGAAATCGGTCCATAAATTCTCCTTCTGACTCACGAAGCCACAGGTCAGTGGCTACAGAGTCCCGGCACCAACAGGGGTCTCCCCATGTCTCCTCACTTCCAGGGCTTAGGGTCCATCAACGGTATCCCATGGTGGCAGAAGCAACTGATCACTGGCAGAGGCCTCCATGTGACTATCCCAGCCTCAGAGGTCCAGCTGCATCAGGGCAAAGCCGTGTGGTCTCTCCACCGGCTACTCCAGCCTCCCAGACGCCACCATCTGTGTTGCCTGTGATTAATCATCTCTCAAACTAACTCCCAACTACTGGGGAAGATAGTGTCCCATCTTCAAGAGGGAAATATCACGAGATTTCCCTGGAGTCTCAGGTGAAAGCCATGTCCACATTGAGGCCTCATCGGCTACTCAATGGCTATCTCCAGATTAACAGGCTGGACTCCACCCCTACATTTCAATTATAAAATTAACATAAGCACATTACTGCCACATTAGCCCATATGTCCGATACCAATCTATAAAACTCTCTTCAGACTCACAAAACACATGCAGAATGTGGGAAGATCACAGGCCATTGGTGGATGATCTCACAGATTCCATGGCAATGTGAACATCTCTCTGCTGGCAGGTGTTTCCATGTGGCTCCTCAGCCTCCAGATTTCTAGTTCTATGTGTCTTGTCAACAGAAATATTTTGCAGGGGGTAAGTGTGTGTCTCACCTCCGGTAAGCTATTTATCTCATTAGTGCCTCCAAATAAGGTCATCAAGCTGCTTACTTGATTGATAGGTTAACTCCACCACTTTACATGAAAGTCTCAAATTGACAACAGATTATCACACCCTCCTTCACTCACCTTTTAACCCATATTCAAAGGAGTTTAGAACTATGTTCTAAAAGAAAAGGTAGACTTATTCTCTGTATTCAGTTCTACCACACAGCAATCAATAAATTTGAACAGCTGATATTTTGGTTATCAGCCTAATGCTTAACTCACTGCACCACAAAATGTTCCTAGCACCTATACTCATTATGATTTACCAATTTATTTAGCCATGAGCATTAAACCATAGGGACACTGAGAAATTATATATGATAGATGATAAACAGATGATAGATAGATGATAGATAGATAGATAGATAGATAGATAGATGATAGATGATAGATAGATGATAGATCTTGCTTCAAAGTTTACTTCTTGACCATCAAGACTATCACCCAAACTAGGGAGTGAAGCTATCAGAAGCCTTGTCAGAATGGAGTAAGATTTTTCAATCCTTGGAAAGTTTTTATTTCTTTGAGATTTGATATCTGGTCATTTATAAACAAGAAAGAAAATACTGTAATGTGCAGATGGTACAACTTTGCTTACAGAAAGCAAAGAGGACTTAAAGCACTGACTGATGAACATCAAAGATAGCAGCCTTCATTATAAATTGCAGATCTATGTAAAATAAAAGTTCTTACCAATAAACAATGTCATGATATATGGAGAAAATATTTAAGATGTCAAAATTCATTTTATTTAGGTACACAATGGAAGCAGCTTTTAAAATAGAGTGGTATGTTGTCAAACACCTCTTGAATATGTTAGGAGCCAAGATGTCATCTTGCAGATGAAATGTGCCTGGCCCGAGTCATGATATTTCCAATTACCTCATGTTCATACTAAAGTTAGACAATGAATAAGGCAGTTTGAAGAGGAAGAATACATTTGAATTAGGGTGTTGTAAAAGAATATCGAGTATGTTACATACTAACAAAAGTGTGGGAAGAAATGTGTGTTGGAGAAAGGACAGCCCAAATGCTCCTTGAAATTGAGTATGGTGAGACTCTTCACATACTCTGAGCATGCTTTTAGGAGGCCAGTCTCTGGGGACTGGTGTTAAGTTTGGAAGAGTGGACTTTCCTTGTAAAAGAGAAAGGCTCTTAAGGTGATGGCTGATACAGTGGCTGAAATCATGGGCTGAAATACAGGAGTAATTGTGAGGATGGTGGACACTGGGCCGTGTTTTAGTCTATTGAAGCAGGGCCACCATGAGTGGGGCTTACCAAGCAGCACTTCACAGCAACAACTTTTAAAGCATATTCAGAACTAACCTACATTGTCAGTTTACTTCTACTTAAGGAGATGCTTTTAAAAATTGTGCTTTCTAATCCAAGCTCTTCAATGCATAGAGGAGTAATGTCAAAACATAAATAAATACAAACAAAACTTAGAGAAACTGCATGAATAGCTCTAGTCCTGATTCTGGTTCCAATTCTTTGACATTCTATAAATTTCATTTATATTTCCTGTACAACATGAATACCCTTAAGAATGCGAATCTTTTTTTTAATTAAAAATCATTTTATTAGGGGCTCGTACATCATTTTCCAATACATAAATAAGCATACTGTGACAAGAACCCTCACACGTCCGCTGCCATCATCATTCTCCAAACATCCTCCCTTTCCCCCAGTCCCTGGTGTCGGTTTCTCCAACCCGGCCCCTGTTCCCCTGCTTTCTCTCCCATCAACCCTCAATACTTTATAAATTATTATTATTCTGTCATATGTTACCCTGCCTGACACCTCCCTCAGCCCACTCCCCCATGCCTGTCCTCGAGACAGGTCATATGTAGATCCTTGCAGCTGGTTCCGTCTCTACCCCATCTTCTCTCCACCCATCCAGTAGTTCCATTCTAACCACCGGCCCGAGGGGGCTCATCCATCCTGATTTCCCCATATCTCCAACCCCCCTCTCCACTAGTGTACCTTCTCCAGTCCATCCGGATGTGCAAGGTAGAGTTGGGATCATGATGGTGGGGGGTAGGGAGACCTCAGGAACTAGAGGGAACTTGTAGACATCATCACTGCCTGGCTGCACTCTGACTAGTCTGTCTCCTTCCCATGGCTCCCCTGTAAAGGGGTGGCCAATTACCCACCAGTGGGCCTTAGGTCCCCACCCTGCCCCTCCTCTCACTCGTAATGAAGTGATTCCTGTTCTTTGATGATCAAGGGGGCCCAAAGGGAGCAGATATCGAGCATCGAAGAATGCAAATCTAAGAACAGATTAAAGAAAAGCACACATGCTTACTGAAGATAAACCATTTTCATGTTCTTTCAATTCCTTCATCTCAGGTATTCTTCAGAATTAACAACAAAACTGGGATGCAGCTGTTTCATTACTTGGTCAGGAGCTTTTGATTTTAAGTTGCTCCTAGGTTACATGTTACCTTTGTCATCCCTTCGACTGATGGTCTTTCCCAGGTTTGCTTTCCATTACCAGTTACCTAAGGTAGATAACCTATGAACCGACCATCCAGTACCTTAAATCAGCAAACACTCATTATTGGACACAAATTCCAGGTTCTGGGAATCCAAGCAACCTCACTTGGTGGTACTGTCTCGGAGTTCTTCAATAGACCGCATGCAAGTTGTCATCTGGTGCTGGTCATCTCTCAGCCGAACTCCCCTCACTGCCACCAAGTCGATGCCGACTCTTAGGGACCCTGTGCTAGGGCTGGAGATTCTGCTTCTGAAGGAGCTCACTTCCATGGTATCCTAGTCAGTGCTGATTGTTAGCAGGGGCCTCAGTTAATGTCATGACCTCTCCAAGAAGCTGCTTGACTTCATGACACGGCAGCTGGTTTTTCCCCCGAGGTAGTGATCCACAAAAGAGCGAGACAGACGCTCCCGTTCCTTTTATGACCTAGTTCCAGAAGCCATGTTCTGTAATTTCTTTAATATCTTATTGCCTGCATAGGGAGAACCTATTCAGTTCAAGAGAACTACATGGGACTGATAAACAATATCACGTGTCACCTTCAAAGGTGACTCAAACTATTTATTTCATGGGGGATTTTAACTTTTAAAAATTTTTTCATGAGAAACTGTATTCATTTGACCTTTAGTTTATTTCTTTGCTTAGAAAAGCATCACAAAGCACTGAAAATTATGTAGTGTTTATTAAGAAATAATCTGGCAAAAAAATTAAACACCCCAGTCAATCAATACTCTTGATAGGGAAAGTCCTAAAAGACTTAGATTTATTGTACATACATTTCAATTCTACTAAGAGTAAAAAAAAAATTGAATCTTTTTTCCCATTATAATAGAGAAGGTTGATAAGAAGCTAGGTAATCCTTGTATTCAATGAAAGGACAATTTTAGAAGATCCAAACTACTATTGAGCAAATAGAGGTTTTGATGACATTCAATTCAGCTATTGTTTAAGAACCATACACTCATTTAGAATAAAGCATATAAAATAAATTATAGTGCTTTGATATTTATATATTTGGTATAAATCTGAAATAAAAACCTATAAGTTTTTAACTTCAATTTCTGAAGAAAGCCTGACTCTATTGTCTTAGATCACATTTGAGTTACTTATTTCAATTTCTTCATCTTTTTCTAGATTTCCTCAAATCCAAGCCTAAGGCCTAGAAAGTGATGCCTTCTGAATTCTCAAAATGATCTGAACTGCTTCAGGCTTTTTAAATAGTATTTTATTTCCTGTACTGTTTTAGCAACAATTTTGGAAATTTCCCTTGCTTCTTTCTTAACCCTAACTTAAAATTTAATACAAAAATGCAAGTATAAATGCAAAATCCTCCCACAAGAGAAAAGAAAATAATAAAAAACATGAAAATGTATAAATGTGCCAGTAAAAAACTAATCTATACCTAAAGAGTAGAGGTTTTGCATTTGAAGATGAGGGCCTAGAATATCCTGACATTTTTACATAGTGGATTTTGAATTTAGTCTTTACATTTTTTATTGTCATACTTTACAACAGATATCATGTTAGCAAACTTTCTCCTTTCAAAATCTTGTCTGCTGTTTAGTTTTAATCAGAGAAAATATGATGACCACTCCTGTGACCTGGTGCTGAAGGATTTATGATGAACATGCACAAAACATGCATGTCCCGCCTGCACAAACATTGATAGAAGTACTATTGAGTGGATAGTAAAATGACTAAAATACACCACAGACAGGATGTCATGGTCACTTTACAGAGAGGAATGATGACGTTTTTTTCAGTCAAGGTAATGTTAGCTTTTCAGTCAAGGGAATAATGATTTTTCATTTTGGACTATACAGGGGTGAAATGAGCTTGAGAAATCATAAGAAAGTTCAGTGACCTTCCTGTGTTTCCCCCTATATGCTACTGGATATTTACTACCCAAACTTCCAGGCAGATCATAAATTTTACCTGAGCATTCACTTTGTGGAAGGTGTATGAGGAGGTGGATTCTATTGTCTTAGATCACATTTGACTCACTCATTTCAATTTCTTCTCCCCTCATTCTACCCAGAGGAAAAGCAGCAAAATGTGTTAAAATACTTCTCTGTATCTTTAATGAGCCCTTTCTTTTCCATGTCTAATACAATATAGTAACGTAAAAGTTGAATTTGTATAATACATTATATGTAAAGCATTTTCATTCAAAGCATATTCATATACAGTGGTCTTGAAACAGATTTCATTTATATGAGGGGTTCCCAATGCATTTGTGAAAAACTGACATTATCTCTCACTTTCATTGTTTCCATGATTTTTTGAATCCCTTCCTATAGATGAAAATCAAGCTTGGGATGCTGAGAAGGAGACATAGGAAAGAGGAGACAAAGACAGAAAAACACAAAAAGAATAACAAGTTAAATGTTGTAGAATTGCTTTTATAATCATTTTAAGTTTCAAAAAGACACATCATGGAACATCTCTCTCTCTCTCTCATTCCTTCAGTTTAATAAACAGCAGATCTAATTTTTAATTGTTTGTCTCTGTAGACATCATGCCTATTCAGATGTCTTCCTGCCTCCACTAGAGGATGGAAGGGAGACTTGTTTGTTTGTTTATTTAATATTATTACTGTTGTTCACTCATTGTCCATCACCAAGGAGAAATGAACCATCCAGTAGAGACAAGAATTTTTGTCAACACTTTTCTGGGTAAAATTTCCAAAGACAACAGTGTGTCTCGAGTTAAAAACAATCTTCATGATGACTATGAACACATAAAAAAATAGGTATAACATTTAGACATCCATGCAAAGGTGACAATTTCTAGATCTCTGATTATGGTACATTACTGAAAAGCACAGTTTCCTTCACATGTGGCCAAATTCTTATACTGAAGTCTTTCAGAGACACCCTCTGGTCTCAACCATTGAAAAGGTTCACTCTGCCTCTTCCTCACTATGGAACATGGTTGCTCTGTTGGCCACAGTGTTACATTCCAAATCAGCTCTGATTTCACTCGACCATGTAAGGATTGGCTTCTTTTTCAAAGAATATTGCTTGCTAGCAACAGGGTTAATTAGTGATTATTAAAAGCTTAAATTGGCCAAATATTTACCTCTGTAACAGTATAAATATGGATTATTAAAGTTGTCCACTCAAGTATAAAATCTATGCAAAACCCTCATAGGCAAAGAGAAAAAAAAAACCCAAAGAAGTTTTCTTTCTTTTTCTTTTCTTTCTCCTTAGCAGTATATAAAAATATATTTATATACATACATGCCTATATTTAGACTTCTATGATTGTCTCCTAGATCTTTCCTCTACTTGACTTTTCTTTTGTTCTAATATCATGTTCAACCTTTATTTGGGTTTCAGTAAATCCTGTCTTAGCTACATTGCACTTGATCAAGCCCCAACAGGCATCCTATATGCTCCTTCCCATTGATTTTAGAGCACTTTTTCCCTTGTCCCTGGGTTGTAAAGGAGACATAGGAAAGAGGAGACAAAGACAGAAAAACACAAAAAGAATAACAAGTTAAATGTTAAGAATAAGAGACTGATTTAAGGGACTTTCTAGAATAACTTTGCTAATATGGAATTTTTACTATATACACTAATGTTTCATTTTAAGAACAAGTGTGTTTAACTCATTGTGTCCTGTGTTCATCTGGGTAGACTAGAGAAACAAGTTCCCAGACACTGTATGTATATAAGATGAGGTGTATATGCAAGAACAATTGCATATTGAGAAAATGCCCCAGCCCAGTCCAGATCAAGTCAAGTCCAATATTAGCCCAATCCCAATCTATAAAGTCCTCAAAATACATCCAATGATGGCCAAATGCAGGGGGATCACAAGCCAGCAGATTGGAAGTCTTCTGGATCCAGTGAAGTTGTCAGCATCTCAGTGCTGGTGGGGGTCCCTCCATGGCTTCTCTGGCTCCAGAGTTCTGCTTGCAACATGGTAGGCCCGTGTGGCTTCTTCATCTCCCAGAATAAAGCATCTCTCCAAGAGTAGAGAGAAAGAGAGAGAGGAAACTCCTCCAAGGAAGAAATCCAGGAGTTCCCAGAAGTCTCAGAAGGCCATGTTCTTACTGAGGTCTCACTGGCTAGGACCCAGTTGACAGACTGGACACCACCCCTTCACTCTTAATCCTTCCAAGCCCCAAATTGACATCAGATTATGTAACTATCACAGGTGCTTTTGTAATAATTTCTTGCCTAATGCCAAGTGGATTACACATGGAAACAGAAACAAACATGATAGGTCAGAAGTGTGTCACTGACTTTTGAAGGGAAATACAGAACTGAAAGTTGCACCTAGGTTTTGCAGTCCTGTGCCAACCAATGCCTCCTCTTTTTACGCTGTAATTCTGATTACTGACAGAAACTTGTGGTCACTCATCCTCTTTCCCTTCCTTCATCTCCTACTTTCATTTGGAAGGAAACTCTTAGAAGAATAAGAAGTCTCTTATTTTGCTTAAGAGGACACAATCCATAAAAAAAGATCATTTTTTAAAAAAAAATCATTTTTTCTTCTTGACTTAAGAGGTTTACCTCTTTACTCCAAATCTGAGAACATTGGGTATCTGTCATCTATAATACAACTATTTTGGGGGGAGGGGAGAAAATAAGTTCCTGCATAGAAAGAACTTGCATTTCTAATTATGATATTTATTAATTATGCTGATCATTTGCTACTCTTTTAAAAAACTAATGTCATATCACCCCTGTGAAAACACTGTCATTGGAGTCCAGAGAAGTAAGGGGTAAATGTGTGACATGCATAAAAACATTTCAGCTCCTGCAGAATTGGAGAAGAATTCCTGTTTAAGTCATAAATGCATACGATTAAGAAAAGCTGATGGCACTGTAAGGAGCAGGGTTGGGGTCAGTCGCTACTGACAAGGTCAGCGGTTTAGGTTCTCTCTTCTTGTAAAGATGTGCAGCTTCAGACAAGCAAATGGGCAGGTCTCGTCTGATCCACTTGAGGGAGAACCAGCGGGGCACAGCGAGTTTGCTGCTTTTTCTTTTGAGAGAACAGTGTTGTGCCATAAGCAGTGGCTGCTAACAACGGACCCTTCAGTCCCTCCAGCCACTCTGTGGGAGAAAACTGAGGCTCTACCCACACACAGATGCACAGCGTCCGAACCCCGATGCCAGCTCGCTGGGAGGGAAACCTACTGGACGGCAGGGAGTGCAGGGCTTTGCCAGTTACTCTTTTTCAAACTTGGGACCAATCGTGCAAAATTGAAAGTAGACCTACTTCTGTTTTCATACTCAAATATGGTGTTTAGTACAATTATAAAAATCACCAAATGTAATAAGACTAATTAGGAAAAACGAGTGTTTTAAAGGCACAGGAAGAATCCATTAACCTCGGATCTGAGGATTATGCAACACTATGGGAAGAACATGTGGTTTTGAAGTCTGGATTTCAGAGGACAGCCTTTGAAAACACGGCAAGAACAGTGGAAAACCCTGGGCCAGGGAGACTGTGGTTGGCAGCATGGGAGTCTGAGGTGGAGAGTTGATTCATGTGCCAAGAAGGCTGGAAATGAGAGTAAGATGTGAGAGCAGTTAGAACTAGACAGGCATGTAAGGGCATTTCTAACATATTGTGATAAGACATCTGAACTTGATTCCATAAGCATGGGGAAGCCATTGGAGGACTTTCCAAGACATATGAAATGCTTCTGGGATCATTTGAGGGGAATGACTGAGAAACACGAGAAAAAAGGCAAACTAGAAAAAGCCATGAGCAGTTAAAAAGCAGAGAGAGTAAGGGGAGTTTTATAGGTTTCAGTGATTTATTAGGTATTCTATCAGGGTAACTAACTGATTAGAGACTAGAAGGTGTGTGAAAATATACCCATCAAGACATGCAACACTTGAACATTATCTATGTGTAAAATTCGGCGTGGAGCTTTTTTTCTTAACAATTCTTCCAGAAGATGTCATCATCATTAATGCAAGTTGTATGCCCCTCTTTCCTAAAGCTTCTCATTCATCCTTAAAATTACTGTGTTAGTTTGATCACACTCAGATAATATATATGTATACACACACAACTTAATTGCAGACATTCTTTTCTAGTTTAGACAACTATTACTTGGTTCAAAATGAATTGAAGGGATTATTTTCATGGAAGATTTAAACATTTCCTCACATACTAATTTTGAAAAGTTATTCATCCCCAAATGGCTCTAGAAAGTAGGGGTTCCCTGAATGTCTGAAGGTCTTTGAGAGAGTACCCAAATCAAACCAGACTTGTGCTGGGTGAAGCTTTCATAGTAGATCTTTTTCCTGCTAGGTGGCATCAAGCAATTTGCTCTGTGTTAGTGCAGCCAGTGTTGTCTCCTGGGAAGTTTTTCTCTGGTGAATTTGTAAAAATAGCTTTGTTGAACCGCATGTTAGTTGTTCTTTTGGAAGTGCCATTTTAATAGAATAGCATGTAATTGGGAATTTTTATTTCCCGCTTACGAAAAATGCCACAGAAACTGTTGTCATGTTGGACACAGCTTACCAGGACAGGGCTATATGAAAAAACTCAGTATATGCATGGTTTTCTCATTTTAAAGAAGATTAAATATTGATTGATTACCGACCTTGTTCTGGATAGCTATAAAATTCCCCAGTGGATGAAAATGTCAGCTCATAGTGTGTTTGGGGTTTGTTTCACCAGGTCAGACTGTTAGTTAAGCTTTCTATTTAGAGATTCTGAGAAGATAGCATATCAGTGTACAATGAAAAAGGCCTGACTTGTGGAAGTCAAGGACTGACTTTTCCACCATGGCAATGCACCTGTTCACGCACCCATCTCAGTATGCCAGATTTTTTTTTGGGGGGGGGGGTTGGGGGACCAGCATCCCTCTCTTACCCTACACACCTTACTCACCTGACCTCATTTCATGCAATTTCTTTTTGTTTCCATGAATCAAGAGGGGAATGAAAGGAGAGCAACTTGAGGACTTAGAAGAGGTAAAGAAAACAAGACAGGGGAGATGCTGTTAGCCATTCAAACAGATGTTTGAAAAATGTTTCCAAAAATGGAACCACAGATTTTACAAATATATTGTGTAATGGAGACTATTTCAAAGGTGATAAGATTGTTTTAAGAAACAAAAATAATTAAATACATAGCTTTGGGGAGAAAAGTCTGATTTTTATTGGTATCCCCTCATATTCTTCAGAGAAAGAAAGGTGTTGAAGACCTAATATTTTGTTTGGAAAGGGTCATACTAGGACTAAGATGCTAATACTGTATATGGAGTCCACCAGTAAACAACTGGAATTTAATATATTATTGGTTTAAAGTGATATTTCCAAAATGAGATGCTCATCAATACATATTATGCTTGAATTTTTCAGTGGTTATTCATTTTCTCCAAAAAAACTCCTAGCACCAGTAGGGGGGAAAAAGACTTTAGTATTTTGTTCACTCTCTGAATTTTACTTTTCATGTCTAAGAATCACATCATTCTACTCTCATCTAGTCGTTCTGAAATACATTAGTTCCAAATGGATGGCCTGTCTGCATGGTAGACCCTCTCAGGTGCACATGTACCCCACTTAGCTCTGATCCGCCTGCCTCCCACTTGTTCTTTCGTCTCAGTTCAGCTGTCACTTTGCCCAGGAGATCTTCCCTGATTTTTACATATTTAGTGAAGCATTCTACAAATAAATTCCTCTGTATTCCCCTGAGGAACACTTCTGGCATAGTGGTGATGTATCGGGCTGAAATCCAAGGGGTGAGAAGTTCAAAATCACCAGCCCTGCTCTTCCAGAGATAGATGGGGTTTCTGCTTAAGGAACCAACTATACTCTCAGAAATTCATGCATCAGTTCCACCCTATCCTCCAGAGATGCTATGAATTGGCAACTTTTTGATGGCAATGAGTTTTGAGTATTCACCCATCAAGGGTGGGGGGGGAGGTATGAAAATTGTTGTGTGGACTCAATGCCAACTCATGGTGACTCTGTTAAGCTGTTTTCTTAAAAGAAAAAAAAAAACTATGTGAGGTATGTGCATACATGAATAGGCTATAGCTTAATATCAAGAAAGAAATGTATCTTAAGGAAACACCAGCTCAGTCTATCCCAAATCATGAGTCAGATGCCCTCTGAAACCCCCTCTAGACTCAAGCAGCTGAGAGTCAATGCAGCAGGACGGTGAATCAGAAGAGGAACACCCCCAGCCAGTGAGTACAGTCATGTGGGTTCAAAGTCTACACGACCATGGTGGGCAGTGCAGCTCTCAGATTAGCCGGCCACATAAGTCTCCAAGCGCAGAGTCAGACACAGAATGGAGGCAAGCAGGAAAAAGATAAATGAAATATTTCTCACAGTATCTCCTATGAAAAGGTCACTTCCTCCCCAAGAAAGTGTCATCAGATGTATACAGCGTCATAGGTTGTCCTCCTCCCCTGTCTTCACACAGGGATATCGGTTGACATAAATATAACCAACCCAGTCACTGAGGAAATGTCCTGGAAGCCTCCTACAGCTACACAAAGAAAACGGATAGAGCAACTATGCACCAGGCCCAGGATGATATGTATAATGTTGACAGCAGCTGTGCTGCCAGGCTCCAATCTCCATTACCCTACTATGACACCCATGGCCTCGCTAATGGGACCCTATCTGCAGCGGGGCTCAGTGACCCCACAAACTCACATACTGCAGGGCTCACTGGGAAAGCTGACATTCACGATCAGTCCTTTAGTCTCCAATGCTTTTTCTCAGTCATGTATGCCTCTCTCCACTCCTCTCCATAGATAGCCTCTCTCAGCCAAAGGATCACCGGTCTTCTGACAGGCTAAGGCAAGTCAGCCTCCAGCCCCAAGGCAAAGAGTTTTGCTTAGTTCATAAACCAGGAAAACTTCCACTCCGTCTCATGATCCCGGGACTGTGCTTCTGCTGCCTCTCCACACAGGGATCTCAGATGCATTTCTCTTCTGGTGACTCTGGCTGGGGTTTTTTTTTTTTTTGGCATCTTTGTCCCTGATTCTGAAATGGTGCATTTTAAATCCAGTGAAAAACGGGCCAATCAACTTGGCTAGAATGTCTCATACATGAGTTGCCTAGTCCTACTCATTAATTTGGTGGGTAGGGATAGAAGGGCCATTCCAAGCAATTCCAAGTGACTGCAGTGACTTGATGGGCTGCACAGTAGAATTGCTCCTTAGAGTTTTTGAGGCGGTCATCTTTATGGGAGAGCTCAGGGCACACAATAAATTATTAGGCTACCAACCAAAGGTTGGAGGTTTAAAACTAGCCGCCACCCTACAGAAGAAAGATCCTGGAGTCTAGTACAATAAAGCTTCACAGCCTCAAAACCCCTATGGAAGAGCTCCACAGTACGTCAGAGCATTGCCCGGGCTAAAAAACAACACAAAAGAAGTGTATTTGGGTGAGTTTTATGGATCTTTGTCAAAGCGGAATGCCAGGCCTCTGGGTGCTGCTCTGACGATTAAGCTGCCAATGTTTGGATTAGTGGTTGAGCAGGAATCATCTTGTGCCATTAGACTAATTCCACTTCTTTAATTGAAACTTTCTCTTCTGTGAAATCTAAAAATCCAAAATCACAGACAATGAGTCATTCCAAACTCATGACAATACTATAAGACAGAGTAGAGCTGCCCCAGCGGTTTTCTGAGACTGTAAATCTTTATAAAAATCAGAAATCTTCATGCTTCCCTCATGGAGCATCTGGTGGTTTCAAACTTCTGACCTTGTGGGAAGCAGCCAGACATGCCCCACTATGCCACCAGGGCTCCTGATGAAACTACAGTCTACCTAATAATGGGGAATTTGCAGCGCCAATTTTGTGGCCCCTGCACTCGCCATGGATAGTGCAGGCTGCTGTGAAAAATGTGTTGCATCTACTCAGTGATTATGAAACTGACATTCTTTATAAATATGCAGTTATACATTCAAAAGGGAATGTTAGACCAAATCGGTTCTGTTACCTTAGAATGTGTGAGTCCAAATGACGCTGAATGGGTTGGTTCTGTTCAATTCTGATTTCAGAAATTTCTTTTCCAGAAATGTGATTTTAGAAAATGATTGTATTGGTAGATTGCAGGATGAAATCTGGCATTAAAACCAGACACATTGATATAAGGATAGCGTTTTGAACAGTGGGGTGAAATTCTCTCAGAGGTCAGCTTGTCCGCAATACAGGATTCACTTCAGTCGGGGAAGGCTTGACACCTGCACTAGCCTTTGCTTATTTGGTAAAGGATTAAAAGGGATAGTTCCCTGTGCAAATCAAACTGTCACAATTAAGGCGGGCCAAAGGTCTCTAATCTGAAATTATTAATTTCATTAAAATTGATAAAGTAAACAAGACATACATTTTAAATAGCTTAATAAAATCTAAAATCATTAAAGTGCTCTAATATATTATAATAACATTAATTTATTCAAATGTGCAACTAAAGATAGATACCCCTTGGGGCTGAGACAGTGATGCATGATATTTTTCAGCCTGCTCCAAGGAATAAATGATATCATATTGTTTGCCAGCTTCAAGTACCAAGCGACACAGGAAACCAAGAGGTTGCTATAGCAGCAGGTTCACATACATTTTCATTTCTTTCTGCTTGCAAGCACTTCTTTCTCCTCTTCTTCTTTATTTTGCAGCATTTACTTACTTATTTATTTACTTGTTCGTATCTACCCTGCACATCTGTGACAAGCTTAGATGTGGTGGATAATGCTCATGTAATTGATACTGAGTTTGGCACATCTTAAAATCATGATACCAAGATCTTTTTAGTCACTTGCCTACATATTTTCTTTAAAAATAATTTCCTGCCTGTTCAGTATTTAATATTTTCCTCACTTATGAGAGGAAATGTATCTGTTTTTGTCTGAGAAACAGGCCCCATTACTGAACAATAATATCTCCTATCATTTATCTAATGCCTTCTGTATTTCATATGCACATGCAAACACATTATGCAGGCACACAAGAGGGTAAGTTAAAAAACAAGTATTGGTACTTGGGTTTCATTTTATATATGCATGAGTTTGTTCCAAACAAAGCATGTTTAAACAAATGTCTATGATCAGTGGATCAGCAGATAGATGCAGACAGTTTTATTAGTAATATCTTTTTCTTAGTATTGTGAGGATATCTTCAAAATATTAATGAAAACTGGTTCCTGAGGGGATCTGCTGGGCCAATTAAAATCAAGGCAAATAGATATAGATCAGTCCAAGAGTTTATGGCAACTGTTTGTTGTTGTTTGGTGAACCCAAGGGGCCCCAGGTGGCACAGTGGTCTGCACTGGGCTGCAATCTGCAAGGTCAGCAGCTGGAAACATCTATTCACCCAGGAGGTACCGTCCCTGACAGCCACAGGCGCGGCTTGCCCAGGTTGGGAGTGAATCAATGGCAGTGAGTTTTGCTTGATTTTGATGAAAAGGTTATCTTGGTAGATTTCCTCAAAGGACACAGGACCATCTTGGAGGCTTATTGGATAGAGAAAATAGAAAATGGCAATGGTGAGGAAAAGTCCAGTAGTGTTGGACCAGGGGAACTTCCTCCCATTTCCATTCTAACAATACAACTGCTCATCTTTGAGGCTGTGTTAGGATAATTTCGTTAAGAAACCTCTTCCATTCTCTTTATAGCCCTTAATTGTGCACCTCTGGGCATCTTTGTGCCCCTTATTTTCAGAGACATTCCAAAGGAGTATACTTTGAGTTCCTTGATATGTCAAAATTGCTGTTTTGACACAGTGTAAATCAAAGGGTACAAAATTCCTCAGTGGGTGGGGTGGGGGTTAAAACCATGGCCAGTGAGTTCACTCCAACTCCCCATGATACTATATAAGGGTTTAAGTGGGAGTACATTTTTACTGATGCAGATAGCTTCATTTATTCCCCACCATGGCTAGCATTCCAAGGAGTTTTCCAATGTCTACCCAACACTATAACCATGGCGGGGTTTTCACAGACATCAAGGAGATTCTGACTAAGAAGAACCTGTAGGGCAGAGGATAACTGACTCCGTTTGGGGAACAGTGTAGTCACTTATGGGTAAGCCTGCTAACTGCAAATTCAGTAGATTAAAACTTCCAGTCACTCAAAACAAGAAAAATGAGAATTTTTCACTCCCACAAAGATTTCTAGGCTCAGAAAATGGTTTAGAGGAATGGAAATATCACCTTTTGAACTATGAGATATCTGTGTTGTTTTCCAAAACAAAGGAAAGCATCCCTAAGTTTGAATTTATGGTAATTGAAAAAACAGAAACACCTTCCATTAAAAAAAGACCAAATCTGGCTGAGCCCTGGTGGCGTAGTGGTTGTGCGCGGGACTGCGACCCACTGGGATGGATGTTTAATTCCAGCAGTGGGACTGGGTCTCCTACTCCTACTCCTACCACCAGAGAGCAGTGATGCACCCCCCCCCAAAATGTAAAAAATTAAAAATAAAAAAGACCAAATCCTAGTTCATTTCAGTTCACTAAGCATTTTATTTCATTTTTGACAATTTGTATTTTTCCTTGATTCATACATTTCATTTTCTGATTATTAATGATTGTTTTCAGCTGTTTCTTCTCATTTTGAGTTGGGCCCTGAGTTCTTTTTATGAAATTTGTCACATACCTAATCACAGTGGATAGTCACTTGGAGATTACAATGTGAAAACTGGAAGCAAAGAAGGATCAGCAGTTGCAAAATATGACTGTAGTAAGGAAAATATAACCAAAAAAATCTCATGATCAAATTTTGCAATCCTAATTTCATAATCATTGGATAGCTTTTATCAACAAAATGTATTAAAATAATAAATGTATGCCTCCTTGAATGGAATACATAGGACTCAAATTCTACAGTTGTAGAAACACAATAGGGAGAAGCTCAATATGATCAGATAGAATAAAAAACAAACAAGATGCTGATTGCAGAACACAGGCAATTGTCTGTGTGCAAATTGAAGTTGAAGGTGAGAAAATCAAATTAAGTCCAGTAAAGCCAAAATACTGCCTTGAATGGATCCTGAATGAATGTATAGTCAACTCCATTGATACATTTGATACTTTGAATACTGAAAGGCATGAAAATAGCATCATGGGAGTTAGATGTGAGAGGAGTAGAAGTTGGCTTACATGACAGGAAAGAAAACAGAGAACAAAACTGATGACAGATGAGTCTTCTTAACTTGCTTTTGAATATGGCACTAGCTAAAGTGAAAAGAACAAAGTATGAAGAATAGAGATGAACAGAAGATTTCAACAAATAGCTTGAGAAAGCATAGTAAAATACTATATTAAAATGTTCAAAGACCTGGGATTAGTAAAGGAAAGAACACACTTCACACTTCTCAAGCTGAAAGAAGTAGGAGAAAAAACCTCATTTTCAATACTGAAGAACACTGTAGAGCACACACACACACACACACACACACACAAAGAATAACAAAGGAAGCATCAATAGAAGATGGAAGGACCACACAGAAAAATAATATCAAAAATAAGTAGTTAACATGCAGCCATTTTAGGAGGTCACACATAATCAAGAATTGATAATAATATAGAAGGAAATCCAAACTTCACTGAAGGCATTAGTGTCCAAAAAATGGGGGAAAAATTCTTGCCACAGTGTTGATTCCAACTCCTAGTCAACCTATAGGACAGAGAACTGTCCCTTTTAGTTTCCAAGACTATCATCTCTAAGGAAGCAGAAAGCTTTCTACCACACAGCAGCTGGTCATTTCAAGTTGCTGGCCTTTCCGTGCACAGCTCAGTGCATAACCTACTGTGCCACTCAGGCTCTGCCTCCAGGACGTGAACCACCAGAACTTCAAGAAAAATGTTTCCACAAATGAATAAAAGTCTAGAAGAAGTCACCTGTCTATGCCAAGAAATTTTAAGTAGAGCCCTCTGGTCAACTGAATGGTAGAAGTCTGGGTTATTGTCTATTCCAAGGGAAAGAGGATAAGCACAATGTAAAAACTTTGTCAACAACATTAGTAATGCAATTTCATTTTACTTGCAATATCACATGCAAGTAAAATTTTGCTGAAGATAATTCATAATAAACAGTCGTAATGCACTAACAAGTAACTGCAAGAAACTTAAGCCAGTTACAGAAGAGGACTGTAACTGATATGATAATAGGACTGATAACAGATGGAGATTGACTGAAAGCAGAGACAAGAATGTGCTTACCTGTGCTTTATTAATTATGCAAAGTTACTAAATTTGGGATCATAACCAATTATGAATAACATCTTAAAATGAAAATTCCATAACGCTTGATTGTAATCATACATACTATGCGCAGAATAAGGCAGTTGTTTGAACAAATAATGTATGATATAAAATTAGGAAAAGTGTGTGTCAAGTTGTATAGTCCAACCTACTAATGCTGGCTGTATGCTAGGAAATATTTTGGGAAATTGGGCTGAAGAATAAGACAAAAATATTGCTGCTACAGTCCGGGTTATATCTGTACTAGTTCCAAATGAAACATACTTAAGCTGTGTTTGTGTTCAGTGGGTCACTACAGAGAATTCTTCTCAATAATGCACTTTATTTAGTCATATAATTTGTCCTTTTAAAAAAAAGAAAGGAATTTTTTTTTGCCCCATGAGTAAGGTAAAACCCATTTTGAAGTCTGGGCTAATGGGAAATTTTTAACAAAACTCAAGTGAGCATCTTCACAGATTATTGCAACAAGTTTACAGGAAAGCTACATTGCATAAGACAACAGTTTTTAGACGGATCAAACATTTTAAAGAAGATTGGGAAGAACTCAACAATCACAGGGGTCTATCAGCTTTGTATAGTAAAAGAGTGGCTGAAGTACAGAATCTGGTGTAAGGAGGTGTGTTAGTCAGGGTAGACTAGAGGAACAAATTCAAGGACATGAATATCAATATAAGGAAAGGGTTTATATATAAGAGAAATAGGACATTAAGAAGGCATCCCAATCCAGTTCAGTACAAAGTCATAAGTCCGATATTAACCCATATGCCCGAAATCAGTCTTCAAAGTCTCCTTCCAATTCACAAAGTCACAGGTCATTGGGTGCAGAATGCTGGCGCTGGCAGGGGTCTCCCCATGGCTCCTCACTTCCAGGGCTCAGGGTCCATCAACAGCATGCCACACCAGCTTCAGAGGTCTGGTTCCATCAGGCCAAAGCTGTGTGGTCTCTCTGCCGGCTCCTCTAGCTTCTCAGACGCTGCCATCTTGTCTTTTCTGTGACTCATCGCCTCTGAGACTAACTCCCAACAACTGAGGAAGATAGCTTCTCATGTTCACGAGGGAAATATCGCGAGATTTCCCAGAAGTCACAGGAGAAAGCCATGCCCACAAAGAGGCTTCATTGGCTACTCAATGGCTATCTCTAGATTAACAGGCTAGACTTCACCCCTACATTTCAATCATAAAATTAACATAAGCACATGACTGCCACAGGAGGTAACAGAATTATCATTGCTGAGGTAGCTACTGATGTTGGAATTTTATACAGTTCAGTTTTAAATTTTAAGGGAACACCTTCACGTCTCAGCTGGATGAGAACTAAAAGTATTCCACAAGGATTAGCTACCTCAAAGCACAGATTTCACCATCAATATTTTACAGAAGATCAGAGCTAATGAACTTGTGAAATGAATAATAACAAGAGATAAGGCAAGGCAACACTTAGGATTTACCAATATAATCCCGAAGCAAGGTCCAATCAAAAGAGTAGCTTCTAAGGAGATCTGCTGGACCAATTAAATGGAAAAGAACAGAGGCCATCTCAGAATATTATAGCAAATCTTTTGTAGATTTCCAAAGAGTAATTTGGGCATTTTCAAAGGACAAAGAACAATCATAGGTGCTTATTAGGGTGAAGTTTTAAGAAAATGTTAAACTGTATTGGTGCAGAAAGGTCAGAGAAATTCTGTTGAATCAATGTTTCTATCACAACAATGCACCAGCTAACTTTTGGAGGGAAGCTGGAACCGTCCACTGATATTTTATTGCAAAGCCATACCCGAGTCACCTGAAAGAATTGATCTTGTCCCTTCAGATTCCTTGTTTCACACAATCCAAATAACATGTTAATTTTAATTTGAGTTTTACAAGCATGCCAAGACCCTTGTTTTGATATAGTATGAATTAAAAACACATACTTTTCTGAGAAAGGTTTAATGATATGGAAACACTTCCGAAGTGTGTAGGTAGACTCCTTGCTGATGTTCTTAGGTGTCTTCAGGTTGACCCAAGGCACAGTGACCCTAAGAACACAGTGACCCTAAGAACAGCAGAAGAAAACCATATCCAGTCCTTATGATTTTTATGACTGAGCCCAATGTTGCAGCCATTAAACTATTCATTAAACTATTCATGAATACTATTGAATGTACCATGGAGTAGGAGAAGAGTGAACAAATCTGTTTATGAACAAATATAGCCAGAATGCTCCTTATAAGTAACAATGGCAAGACATTGTCTCTTGCTTGATGGACATTCTACCAGGAGTGACCATGCCTAAAAGGAAAGTATGGTCCTTGGTAAAGTAGAGCCAGCCAGAAATAGAGAGAGAGAGAGGAGAGAGAGAGAGAGAGAAGCCCTCAATGGACTCAATGGAATGGGTTGGCACAGAAAATGCAATGAGGATCTCTAATGTGTCAATAATTATGAAGATAGTACAAAATTGAACAGTGTTTCGCTCTGTTGTATATAGGGTCACAATGACTTGGAATCAACTTAATGAAGATGCTCTGGTGGGCTTGTGGGGTATGTGTTGGTCTGCTAATCATATTATCAGCAGTTCAAAGCCACCAGATGCTCCATGGGAGAAAGATGAGGCGTTCTGTATCTGTAAAGATAGATCATGTCAGTTGTGCTTAGTTTTATGGAGTCACTGAGCGTTGGATCCAATTTGACAGAATCTAGCTCTGGTTTACATTTCATTTCAATTCTCAGCATAGCTACGATTTTATGTCCAGGGTTGCTGTTAATATTCAAATACCCTTAGGCCATAAGCCTATATGTGTAGTTTATACATCTGATTTCTCTTTTCTCTTTTGTTTTTTTCAAGAACAGAGAGCATAAGTTGCCTAACCAAGTCCCTAATCCTCTAACAGAGAACTCATCTTTTCTGTAATTTAATGAATGTTTCTACAACTTATATGAAGGGTTGAAAATCACCCCATTTCCCTAGAATCCCTGCAGGAGAATCTCAGACTAATATTCTCCAGAGATAGACTTCAAGTCAGAAATCTTTCTCACTACAGTCAGTTTCACTAAGTCTGTCCCAGTCATCCGCGTGCAAAAGATGGGTTCTTACACAGTGTCTGAGGAGTCAGCACTTTGAAAGCTCTTAACTATGAAAGAAAGTAAGCTTTGGGTTTCTTCTAGAAGTGGCTCCCTGTAGATCAAAGAGAATCCCTCCAGGGAAGGTTCTTTTCTTTTTTTATTGGTCATAACCACCTGCTTGGTTGATTTGAGCCGCAAGGGTTGGCACACTCTATGTGCCAGTCTGGTGGGGATGCAAAAGTACTGCTGGCCAGAGGCCAACAAGTTGCTACATACCGAGTGTAGATACGGTGCCTGATTTAGGAACATCTGGGCTTTGCCTTTAGTTCCATTGAGAGGACGGAAATGGGAAATGTTTCACTTAGAAAGACAGCCATAAGAACATAAGCAAATAGTCACAGGAAATTGTCTTCTCATGGTCTAGCCAATTGAAGATCTTGGTAAATTCATTCTCAGTTTGATAGCAGTAAAACAAAGTGTGATGATGGTAAATGGAGCACAATGGGGAATTAATTGTCTACTATATTGCTGAATTTCTGGGGAAATATGGCAAATCAACTCAGACTCACAGTTACTTTATATGTGTCAGAATAGAGCTGCACTTTATAATGTTTCAGTCACTTATTTATTTGAATTAAATTACCAGGTCTTTCTTCTGAGATACCTGTAACTGGACTTAAACTTCTCATCTTTAGTAGCTGAGCATGTTAACTATTTGTTTGCAGGAGTTATACCATTATGTTAAACCCCAGGACAATGACATTGGGAATGTTATGTACAACCTATATTGATTAGTTGACAATAAATTGATTGGTATGGTACAGAAACATTCCTGGATAGTGCAAATATTTAAGCACTTGTTACTAACTGAAAAGCTATGGCTCAAATTCACCAAGAGATACCTGGTGATCTCTTTGCAAACTTTCATAGCCAATGCAAATGCTATGTAAAATTCTCTTCTGAAGTACATAGAGTATCCATGAGTTATGATCATCCTAATGGTTCAGTGGAATTTATGGGGTAATGACCACAAAGATTGAAAGATTGGTAATAAGAGAAACTGTGCTAGACTGGATTGTGCAGAGAATCAAACCTAGCAGTGTTCATCTATTTATGAGAAAGGATTTGCTATCAAGAAATGAACATATAATATGGAGGTATCTATACCAGTCAAACTGAAGTCCACAAGTCCAGGGCTAGTTCATTCTTATAATTTATGTAGCTGCAGGTTAGTTACGCATCAGCATGGAATATGTAGCAGGATGACAATAGGATTCAGGGTACAGAGTTGCATGGATTTGAGTATGGTGGACACCAGGCAGGGTGTCAAAAGTCATCCCTTGAATCACAGCAGGTAGGAAGGCAAGCAGGAAGAGAGATGGATCATCTTGCTGTTATACAAAAGACTTATGACATCAAAGGGATAGCATCATGCCAGTACTTTGTTTGACAGGTCTGACTCCACCCCTATTCAATGGATCTAGTTGACATAATTCCACAGAAAGAATATAAGGTTGCCACCTCCTTGGTAATTTATGTCCCATTTTCTTGTGTCAAATTGAAGAGCCTTACATTTATTGTTCAAATTCAAGTTTGCTCAAAGTTTATGCAGCTCAAATATTATTAATCTGATTAAAATTTGACATTTGGATAATCTAGATTCAGCTCTTACATGAAACATAATTTATAGAGCAATCAAGCATGGATGCTTATTTTAATCTGCATTTAAACACAGTACATTTTATCTAAGTTCAGAGGTAAATCACATAACTTAATGCAAAGGAGTTCAACTTAAACTGTCTGGAAAATATCACTTATTCTCAAATTCAAGATTAAAGAAAAATGTGATACAAGAACTTGAGCACATTAAAAAGGACAAAGTAGCTTTCCATTTACATAGTTCATACTTTGTTATGACCCCTTCAACAGTGAATTGGGGGGTGGTGAGGGACATGTTGTAGCTGGCTAGAGTCCTCTTTCTAACAGACTTCTTATTTACAAAGAGAATCTCTTGAAAGGACTAATGAAGGAGAGTCACTAACATTCATGGTGAAGGTCTGCACTCCACTTCCCATTGGTCTGTTGGGGTTGTGGTTATTGCTAGTTGCTGTCAAGAAGGTTCTGACTCATGTGATTCTCCCCCTGCCAAGTCGGCACCAGCCTCGCAATGGTGTGGAAACCCATGGTTGCAACCTCTGAGTCAATTCATCCCTTTGAGGAGCTTTTTCTTTCTCACTGACCCTCCACTTTCTGAACCATGCTAGGTTTGACCCTCCACCACACACCACCCAGGGAGTATTCTCCTGAAAACAGGTCCAAAGCACATGAAATGCAGTCTTGCCATCCAAGTTTCTAAGGAAATTTCTGGCTGTATTTCCAAATTTCTGTCAGTTTGTTGTGCTGTATTGGTTGGTATAAGATTGAAAGTTATATCAGTGTTATTTCAAATAACAGCAAGGTCACCCAACATGAACAGACTAAGGCTATGAAGAAGAAATAGGATGTCAATTTCTGAGGAATTGGCCACTGTAAGTTTACAAATAGCAATGGAACTTTTGGTTTATCTACTCTTCATTATGTACCTGTGAGCCAACTATTCTCTTCCATGTCTTATGCAAATGAAAAAGAACACTTGTCTAGATAATCTTGTCTTTACAAATTTTTAAGAGTCAGTTAATTTGGGTTGAAAAATGTGTATATGTAAAACCTAGTAGAGAGAATAATGCAAAAATGTAGTCAAAGTTTTAAATTTGGCATAATGACGTGTGTTGTTATTCTGTGGATGATATGCACAGCAAAACACACCAACTAACAGTTGCAACACATACAATTCAGTGACCATGATTATATAAGTTGAGGTTTGAAACAATTTTTGCCCTCCCTCTGAGTTTTTCCTCCTATAACATAAACTTCCTATCCAATCTTGCATACTGTTGTTGGCAGTGAATCCCTTTAGAACAGTGGTTCTCAGCCTGAGGTTTGTGACCCCTTTGGGGGTCAAACGATCCCTTCACAGGGGTCACCCAATTCATAACAATAGCAAACTTATAGTTATGAAGTAGCAACAAAAATAATTTTATGATTAGGGGGTCACCACAATATGAGGAACTGTTTTAGAAGGTTGCGGCATTAGGAAGTTTGAGAACCATGGGTACAGACTGCAAGGCTGTCTAATGCTCGAGAAAGATACTGTTCTCTTGTTAGGTTAAACTGCTGTTCAGTTTTAGGAAGATTGAAGGAGGTATCTTTGGTTTAATTTTTAGTGATAATCTAACTCCACAAAGTCTGGGATCCATGAGGATTTGAAACTATGTTCTTCATGTATTGCCTTTTGAGTAGGATTTGTTTTAACAGTTTTTGGTGGAAATGTTCAGTAAAGGTAGCCAGATGCCATTTATATCTGTTTTCATGGAAATGTCAATGGTGTAACAATTTGACAAGCATCACGCAGAGAGAGAGAGAGAAGCATTTGAGAAGCAAATAGAAAAAGAGAAATCGAGATTCTCAACAATGGTAAATTAGGCATGGGGAGGCCATGAATGGAGAACTGTAAAGACATGGCAGTTTAACTGCTTAGCAGTCTAAAGAGAGATAGTTGAGTAGCAGAGAAGCAGGTGAAATGGAATCCAATACTGAGACCCAGAAAGGTGAAAGGACTTTCTCAGGAACATTACTAAATCATAGAACTGTGAGCCACAACTCTAAATGCTGTAGCCAGCAGTCTTCTGGTGAATCACCTATCTGGGTTGCCCACAGAGCAATGTCAGCATAGCAGTGTACACACTGACCTCAGATTCATCCTTTCGTAGCGCATAAGATTGAAAGACTGACTTTCATGGGTGTCATCCAGTAATACCTAGGTTTAGCCATATCCTACACAGCATATCTAGAAAACATCAGTTTGGACTTTTAACAGAATCTTTATATTTCCTCCTGTTTTACCCTTTATTGACTGTTACAGGGGTGTGATGTCAATGCAATAGTGAATCTACTTTTCTACATGATAAACTTTCACTTGAATAGGACATGTGAATATCTATGCCTACTTTGTGACACACACAACATCATAGGTGTGATCCACAATTGCCATTAGTCACTCTTCCCCAAATCTACTGAACTCAGGGGAACCTGTATGGCATTATCATGCTATACACTAACTTAAATGTGGTCAAAGTTGTCTGTGGTTTCCATGACAACCCTAAGATTAAATGAAAATTGTGCTCACACTGCGTATTTACCTGTAGTTTATTTTGCCTTCTAGGCTCTTCAACGGTCAACAAGGAATTATTATTCAAAATTTTAGCACAAGATCCATTCTCACGGTCACCAATGTGACACAGGAGCACTTCGGCAATTATACTTGTGTGGCTGCCAACAAGCTAGGCACTACCAATGCAAGCCTGCCTCTTAACCGTAAGTAATGGAGTGTGGCCAACATGTCCCCAATTGCCTGTTGGCTCCCATGCACTGATAGAGATAACATTTACAGTCTTTTACATGGGACAGATCTTGTCCCCGAACAAAGTTGGACATTTTAAAATATTTTATTCTCATAGAAGTCCACATGCATTTAGGAAAGCCAAATGGAAAATATTCTCTTACTGATGCCATGTGGCATAATGGGGATTTTTTTGTTGCTGTTCATTTACTCTTTGATTTCTTAAATGAAATATGTTATCTGGACACATAGGTAAGTACCACTTGAATTTACTCTTGGGTGGTTTTCCTTAGACATTCATCTTGGGGTATGTCATAAATAAACTAGCAAGTAAATGATCATGAACAAAAGATTGTATCCATATGATTACAGCATAAGGTTTTAGTAACAAATACTATATATTTTAATATATATTTGTTGCTATGGACTAAAAGTAGACAAAGTGCAAATTCAAGGATGAGGTGCAAGGAGAAAAATCTTTGCTAATATTTTATCCTGTAATCACCCATAAAATATTTCTGAAATTGAATGTTTCTTAAAATGTCCAAAGAAGACTATAGGTAATAAACTACCTTTTCAGTTCTGTAGTATTATATAAATCATTCTTATTAATTGAATTTAATTTTATAGTACCCTGACATGTATTTGCTTATGTTATGCTATGATAGCAAACTGTCTAAGAAATGTAAATATTGCCTCACAGATATTGTCATTTCCATTTTGTAGAAACTATAGATGAGATATGATACTACTACTATTTAAAAGTATACGTTCTCATGTATGACCTTTGAATTGTCATATTTGAGATGCTTTGATATTAAATAACATATATCACATCTCAAATGATACTATTACTATATTTACTTCTAACCATCACACATTTTATTATTCTGATTTAATGTGTTTTACTATTTCTGTGAGTCTTACTCTGGAAAAACAAACATTGCTTGCCACACAAAAGTGATCATATGAAACACTTGATTATATTTCTTCCATAGGGATCATTTTTGGTATAATTATAAATAATATAAATCTTTAAAATATTATGGAACAATCTGAATTTCAATTTAAAGTAAATATTGATAATTCTGTAAGTTATTAATATTTTAACTGGTTTAAATATTCAAGAATCTGAAATAATAAATGAATTTAAAAAGTAAAGTAATGAAAAATGTAAGGCTTAACACTTTCTTTTTATCTAGTTTAATTTCTAAGTCACATTCTGATTCTCAAAACTGGAACAACAATGAAAATGACAAACTAGCAGCAAACAGAACTTGTGGTAGTATTGATTTTGTTCAGGCAACCTCCCCACAATCATGGGGAAATAACACACTGTTGTCAAAACATCTAGATGTGTGAACCTCAGGGGGAAGTCTAGTACTGATCTTCCTTTTCTATTAGCTCCCTATACTTTGAGGAGACAACAAATATTAGCAGCATCTGAATATCTTATTAATAAAGACACACTACACAATCCTGCCTTGCAATTTTCAGAAGTGCCTGCATTCAAAACTCTTATATGACCTCACCTGGAACTGTTCTTGGATTATGTACCTACCATTTACATGAGAATTACTTTTAAGTAATTTTGATCCCTCCACCAAACTCTAATTTCTTTAGGGGAAGGATAACAATATCTGATTATTTACCTCCCATATCTCCATACACAGTATATAATAGGAAATCAGTAAGCTGAATATGTGAATGAGTTAATGAATAAAGAATAAACTGTTTGAGCTGCATCTAGATCTACAAGGTAATGTTGCAGTCATTCTTAATAAGAGTTATTGTTTACTTACCCTAAATGTGATTATTCTGAGTTCTTTATATGAGTTCATTTAACTCTCACCATATTTAACAGATGTAGATACTACAGTTCCCCCTTTATGGATGAGGAAAGAGAAATGAAAACTGACCAAAGGCACTAGTTAGTAAGTAATTCAAACTATAACTAGGACAAGCGTGCTGTGGGACCCATGTTTTTACATTTTGTTTGTCATCGTGAGTATCAGGCTGCCATTACAGTGACACAAGTCATATACTGCATCACTAGGGATATAGGATTTGGACAAAGGACCTTTAGATAGAACATAGTTGGATATCTTTTGGTTTTTATAAGCTTTCGAGAATAAAATACTATTCTTCAATGGTGGAAAACTAATTTTAAAGGTAAAATATGTTAGTATTCAAAAATGAACACTAGATTGAAGCAAGTGTGGAAGTCATATAATATTATTGTAAGATCATGGAAACCTTTACCAAACAAACAACTAAAATGTGGAACTCTTTCTCAACAGAGATTCCATCTGGATCACTACACTTCTGAAGACCATGTGTGTGTGTCTCTCTCTGACCTCGCCCCCAAACAGTGCTGTACTCTCTGATTTATAACATGTCAAAATGGCAGTTGTTACATTCTCGAGGAGCTCGATTTGTGTTGGGTTCCCTTTTGTGTGAGAACAAAAGAAGGCCGTAGGGCCAAGGCCAGCTCTATAAGGTGGACGTGGTAAAGTTGCCTGTGCAATCATTTTAGGAGCATTCTCTGACTACGAACGATAAACACGCCCATTGCCGTGATAGAAGGAAAAATTCCCTCTGAATAACTTGCTCTCAGTATCATTAAGTCCCATAATCTCCCTGTGTCCTTAGAGGAAAATCTGTCAAGATAACCCCTGTAGATCTCAAAACACACATTCAAGAACCTTCTGAACTGATCTGTCTGCTTTGAATTTACCTGCACAAGTAGATTCCCTTTGAAGCCACTATTTTTATTGTACATTAAAAAAAACCTACTGAAACTAAGATAAGCATATTATTGAGTGAACTTGTCTGCAGCCTTCCACTGATCACAGAGGATGTTTAAACAGTTTTAAAAAATAAACTCATACATCTATTAACTGTAAACTTACTAGTGATACTGTTTGTCTAAACCTCAGATGAAAGGTGAATAGTATGAATATTCAAACAAAAAGTTGCTATATAAAATCAGACTCTTACACATATATATGAATGCTTTATATATATATGCTTTATCATATTCTTATAGTTAAGCAAGTTAATTGGACAAATGCATTCTCTTGGAAGCCCCTAAGTTTTAAAGCGTCCTAATGAGATCAAGACAATTTGCAAGTGATATGCAGAGGATAATTCTCTCGAGAGATGGCAGTGGGTCCTTTGCTGTGAACTGTTAGGAAATCTCCACCAAGTCAATGAATGAGAATTTTACAAACCTCTCACATGATTCAAGAATAGAAACCACTCCTAAATTCATCTAATACACTAGCTTATTACCTAATTCAGATTTATAAAAAGTAAAGTGACAAAGATGCTGCTGCTGAAGACGAACTCTTCCTATAGAAAACGGCGCATGTATCTTGTCTTGTCTCATCAGGAGAGAGGGGGCAGACCTCAATGCATCTGGCAGGGTTATAATTGGTACATGTTATGAATAAGAAAACTTTTCATGGTTTCATGATTTGTATTCCAGAATAGATAATAAGCCTAAAGACAGGGTGATTGAAAATGTGTTACCTGGCTTAGTGCTTATGCATAATAAACAAACTGCTTGTTTGATAATAGCATTCCAGCAGAGATCAACCAGTGGGAATCTGTATCACATCTATAACCATTTAGGATAAGTCCTGAGAAAATTATGTTCACATCTGATTTATATTAACCCACATTTTCCAGATCACTAAGAAGACAAAAGGCAAGATACTATAATTTAGATATATATATTTTAAAGTGTAGCATGAATGTGTGTGGTACAAAATGTTTTCAATAAATCTTCACCTAAACACAAGATTTTTTTTAAACGCAAGTTTTTCCACACATTATTTTTTCCTGACTCCAAGTGAAGCATTTCAAATTTCTTCAATTGCAAAGCCTCAGTTAACTAATGCATGAAGTGGGACAATGGTGGCTCCTCCCTTCCCAAGTAAAACAATTAGAGGATGATGCATGCAAGCACATATCTCTCAGCCCGTTACAATACCGAGTCTGCAATCATGTTAGCCATTGTTACTGCAAAATCATATCCCCCAAGCACACAGTTGCATTCATTTCAAAATTTTATTTGGATGATTGACTTTTTCTTAATGAGAGTCTTCCCATTATTTTGTCAATGATTTACTTGGTAAATATTTCCTGGCAATCTGAGGAGAAATCATGCAAATTTTAAATAATTTCCCAATTATAGCTCATATCAGAGCTATATCCCTTGCTTTGCACATGAACTAGACTATGCAGAATTTAGTTCCAAATTTAAAATTATGTTTGTAGCATGGCTGCTCAGACATCAGAGGTATTCAGAGTAGAAGACTCAATACCATCTTCTATTCTGAGACTCAGTAGTTGACTCAGCAATAACATTCATTTTTCAAATGTAAAAAGTCTGACTACAGTGAGCAAGGTGTTGCCAGGTGTTGGGAGGGAAAAGACCAACAGAGTCAGAAACTGATCCTCCAGGACACTTCAGAGAAGTAAGAGGAAGGCAACAAGTAATACAGCACAGGAAATCCCCCCACACTGATACCCAGAGAAGAGGCACTCATGGGATAGACATTCCGTTAATATAGCTAATATCACAACTAATATATAATTCAAAACATTCTCTTAGCCATCCCCTTCTCATTTCAGTAGCAAAAAGTACACTAGCACAAATAAAAGATTCATCAATTTATTTTTGACAACTCAGAGCAGACTATAAAGGACCCTTTGGCTAAGACTTTGATTGGGTTGAGTCTAGGTGTGGTCATGAGAGAGACAAAGAGAAAGAGACAGGTGAAGAAAAATGAGGGGGGGGGGGAATAAAGACAAACAGAAAGACACCAGAGAAAGGTAAAGCAACCAAGATGACAGCTTGGTAAGGTGAAAGAACTAATACATATGGAGACACAATAGCACGTATTATTTCAATGAAAGGTGGAGTGAGAGTATTTTAGATAAAGCTAGAAAAATTGTCAGGAATTAGAGTTGCATATGAGTTTCAACTCTATCTTTGGAATTTTGGAGAACCACTGAATAGCTTTAGCAACAAAATGATATAAGCATAATGATGTCCAAAAAATATTCTTGCCAATACACAGGACTACGTCCAGTTCTTTTCAATAATCAAGGAGGATACTTCCTCTAAAAGAGTATCAGTGAGTCCTTTTAGGGGCTAGAAATTAAAGATTAAATCTGAAGATAAGGGTAGGACCTGCCAGGAATCTGGAAAACACCTGACCATCTAAAACTTGATGGCATTAACCAGAAAAAGAACACAGGTTACCCCCACCTTCCCTCCGCCCTCCGCCACTCTCACCATGGGTCCAGAAGGGTTCATCTATCCTGGATTCCCTGTTTCCAGTTTCTAGCTGTACCAGTGTACATCCTCTGCTCTAGCCAGATTTGTAAAGTACAATTGGGATCATGATAGTGTGGAGGGGAGGGCGGGATGTGGGGCGCGGAGAAGCATTAAAGAACTAGAGGAAAGTTGTGTCTTTCATCATTGCTAAACTGAACCCTGACTGCCTCATCTCCTCCCCGTGACCCTTCTGTAAGGAGATGTCCAGTTGCCTCCAGATGGGCTTTGGGTCTCCACTCTGCACTCCCTTTCAATCACATTGATATAATTTTTGGTTCCTTGATGCCTGGTACCTGATGTTATCAACACTTCATGATCAATCACAAAGGCTGCTGTGCTTCTTCCATGTGGTCTTTGTTGTTTCTCAGCTAGATAGCTGCTTGTTTACCTTAAAGCCTTTAAAACCCCTGATGCCATATCTTTTCATTAACTGGGTACCATCAGCTTTCTTCACCACAAAGTGAGGTAGAAAGGGGGAACCAACTATAAGTATCTACAATTAACCCCCTTCCTAGGGGACAGACAACAGAAAAGTGGGTAGAGGGAGATGTCGGACAGTGTAAGACGTGACAAAATCATAATAATTTATAAATTTTCAAGGGTTCATGGGGGTGGGGAGAGGTGAAAAATGAGGAGTTGATACTAAGGGCTTAAGTAGGAAGAAAATATTTAAGAATAATGATGACAACAAATGTGCAAATGTGCTTGGCACAATGGATAGATGGGTGCATACATGGATTGTGATATGAGTTGTATGAGCCCCCAATAAAATGATTTTAAAAAAAGAAAAAGAACACAGGATAAGGATAAGCTTTTTTGGACAAGGAGTTGGAGAATGAAAGAAGATAAATGAGTTCAATTTTGATATCATGAGGTTGAGTTAGTGTTTAGTAGGTAGTTAAATATATAATCCAGAAGAGAAATACAGTTTTGTAAATTATCAAAATCAAGGTGGTCATTTCAACCTGAGTGTCACTATGTGCTTTCATAAAGGTAATGGAAACATGAAGAAGGACAGAAATCAGAGCAGCATGAACGTGGAGCAGTGAGCAGAGCAAACACACTTTAGCCTGGTATTCATGGAGTTATGAGAAGAGGAACAAAGCCATGACTGTGATCAATGAATGGAGAGTTAGCAGTGTCTAATGTTGCAGGTTCACTGGGTCATAGAAAGTCAGATAAGCAACCTCTGTCTGTTGAGAACTGGGAAATGTGGGGGAAATTCTTGGTGATTTTTGCCAGAGAAGTTTTTGTAGAAGAATGAGAACAGAAACCGGGTTGCTGAGGCTTGAGATGAGATGCTCGGTAAAGAGACTTTAGTAGTAAACGGCTTTCTGGAGGCTTGGCTGTGCAAGCAATAGTAGGCTGATACTCTGCCTGATGTATCTTGTCAGATTGCACTCATTTCCTGCCTCATCATCCTACTGGCCATGAGTAGACCCACAACTCCCATACACGAAGACACTCAGCACCCAAGACAGGTAAACAAGACATTCTGTCCTTCGTTTTCCTGCAGGACTGTTTCAGTCTCTGCTTGATTGCATCTGCTCTCAAAGTTAGGACTTCAAGAAATGAATGGAAAATGACATGGAAGCATAATGGAATTGTTCTATGAACATTTTGATGCCCTGCTCTATTTCTAGAGTCCTGGAAAAGTGAGAAGAGCTTTAAGAGGAATGAGATATGGTTTAATATGAAGGCATGTTAAATTCCTTTGCCTTCTATGGCTTATGGGCTTTTGACTGTATTTCTAAGTAGGATTGTACTTCAAATAGAAATGTTGGCAATTTCATCAATAGATTTATTTCCAGTGAAGGGTATATACTTTCTTAGGTATGTGTTCAGGAAAATGAATATTTGGGGGTGAAAAATACAGAAAGGCTATCTTATAATTCAGAGGCTATGTCCTCTAGGTTATTTGCCCAAATATTTTTGTAAGATGTCTGCATTAAGAAATAGATAATGCCCTCAGAGAGAGAGAAAAAAGGAGAGAAAGAATAGGTATACTTATTTCTGCACTCCAACCTCAGGGAGAAAGTACTTCCACAAGATTAATAATGGATGACAATGTGCTAACTATTCATAGTAAAATTCCTTAAGTCAAAAAGTTTGAAATTCACAATTATTTGTGATTTTATTATCAACTGTATTCTTTGCTTCTTGTATATGAGCAACTGATATAATTCCTCTTAAAGAAAGTTAACTGAACAGTCCCATCCTGCCATCTATGGGTCCAATTTATCAAATATATGCCATCGTCTGCAGAGTACAGTAACCAGAAACTCATAACCATTTCTATAAGCTAAGCATGTTGTATGTGTCTTAGTTCTGATTTTCCCAATGAAACACATGTTCGTGATAACATATGTAGAAGGGACTATCTAAAAGGATATGAGAAAAGCTAACCAGGGAAGGAATCGTTTGCTACAAAAATGTAGCACATGGTGCATTACAACCATCTTTTGAGTCCTAATATATGACTATATGGGTCAGATCTATTCTTAATATTGTATGTAAGCCCCAACAGGTAAAATAATAATGCAATTATGTGTGGGTGTCATGCAGTTCCAAAAAGCATAGTGTCAAATATTTTTTCTTGAAATCAATTCAAGCAGTGCTGCAGGGACTTTTCTTCTTTTGTATATATGTGTACATCTGTAAATTTATTAAATTGATTGATATTGGCTTCAGAATTGGAATACACAATATAAAAAAAACATCCAACAGCCCTACCAACACTGTTTTCCTTACCTTTCTTTCACTGTGGAGAGAATAATGAAGTTCCAAATCCAGATGCCTCATAAAATCAGTTCTGATTAATTTTTGGAAATGCTCTGCTCATGTTAGAGTGTTTATTCTCAGCCCATTTGATTTGATAATACCTCTTTTCATATAGCATAGAAGTCAATAAGGATTCAAAAAGCAAAATGGAAGGGACTGCCGACACTAGTAAGAATGGGGTTAATGAGACAGTTTTGTTCTCCTTAAATGTGACTGATCCAGGTGAACAATATCATTCCCTGATTTGTTGACTATGGAAGCATCTGTACTTTTGAAAGTAACATTTTAGTTCTCTGCTTGATTCAAATGTCCCACATGCCAATAAACAGCTATAGAGATTCTCTGTTACCTTTGCCTGTTATAATGAACTCTAATTCCACATGAAAGGTAAGACTACACATTTGAATGATCCATATTTTAGATTGAAATTGATCTCTCCTTCCACCGCTGAAGAGAGATAGGGTTTTCATGTTGCTTGAAAGAGGCAGTAATAAATTTAGACTTGGTGATTATTGAAGTCAGAGTGTGAGCCAACTCGTTTTATTCTCACGGCTTTAAACTGTTAATGGGAAATCTTTCCTGGATGTTCTAGTTATAAATACTGGACAGAATTGGGTTTTCTGTTACATATAATTTTGATATAGGTAACACGGCCAATTGAATGGGCTATCACAAACAAATACACATGTGCGTGTTCATAATTATCACATAACGCTGATACAGACTTGCTGCATGAGTGAAGCAAAAAGATTTGCTTTTCTTTCCTGAATTGATCCTTAGAAGCCCTGTTTATTCTTGAAACGTGAGATACATAAAGGTCACTCCCTGCCAGAGGTGAGATTTGAGGCACAGCAGGTGGAAGCAGTGCCATTAACTGTTGCAATCTGTGGTGTAACTAACCCGACACGCCCAGTGAGAAACAGATGCAAACGCTACCAGGGTTGTAGTTTTCCAGGCCCACTAAGAGTACTTTATTAATTAATGAATAAAGGCCTCATTAATTAATCAATTATATACAAATATCTGTAAGCAATTCTCTCCCCTTCCTAAATGTAGCCTTCTGTAGATCTTACTATCACAATGGGGGCGCCGGTGGTACAGTGGGTTACACATCGGGCTGTAACCGTCATACGAGCAGTGGGAAGGCCTGGGCAGTCTGTGGGAGAACAATGAAACTTTCTACTCGTTGGGGAGTAGAAACCCCCAGGACAGTTCAACCTTACAGCCTCAGGCCGACAGGCACCATTCTATACTGTCCTCCAGGCTCAGTATGAGCCAGAGTAAATATGATTATGATGGCAGGGAGGTGAGTTTTTTTTTTGTTTTTTATATCAAAATAAAATTGGAATTCGTTTGGTTGACTCGCATACTAATCTGGCAAACTTCCTCTATTCTATACCACATAGTAATCCTCACAACAAACAAACTTAGGGATCTAAGACTTTGGGTTTGGAAATTCTGGTCTAGACCAATTCTTTCACCTTCTAGGTGAGGAAATGAATGCCTCTAAGGAGGCGACTCTGAGCTGAACTTTGTACATCGTCCCCGCTGATTGTGCTGTTTTGTTGCTCTCCTCCCCTCCTCCCCTTGCCTCCGTATTCTTCCTACCATGCAGGCAAAGGACAAGTTGCTCAGAATCAGACAGGCCACACTGGAACCACAATCTCAATGGTCCAGGGCAATTCCCTCAATCTCAATATTTGAGCCTAATTTTCCTTAATTATAAATACAAAAAGTAGTTATTGCAGAGTATCATGAAGGTTAAATTAGATGGACCTCTTAACATGCTTAATCTCTTGCCTAATCCATACCACCACATACTCATTAAAGGTTAGTCCACTAACCCCCTTCTCTCACTCTCCTCTGAATAATAAATAATGCATGGACAGGATCATTGAAAGAATGTTAATATGTATGGAACCTCAATAATTTGCATAGCTTTATCTTACTAGTTATTCAAATTAACAACATTGGTTCTTTAATTTACTTATTTATTGCACCTCTACATATTGTTATCATGTTATCTTTTCATTAGAATTATTAATTAAATCACCCATGCACATAAGCATTCATTTGCAGGGAATAGAGGGGGGGAATGGACAGGTTGATACAGAGGGTTGTACAAGATTAATTACTTTGTTGATGTGTTTCTCTGAGGTTAAGAGACAATTTGACAGCAGCGATGTCAAACTACTGGCATTGCATATATCTCCCCATTGTTGACAACGGGTTCGTAAATGGCACGGGAGAAGAGAGGTTTGGTATTTGCCATTGTCCTCATAGCCTAAAAGTGCCTCAGGCTTGTGAAAATTATATAATGAAAACTGAATTATAAGAGAATTTTAATATTTAGCCACAAACCATAGTAGGGGCAATAGTTGCGCTAAGGTGTTGCTTTAACTTCCAGAGCTTCTTCCACACACCTGTTGCTACTGAGTTCGTGCTGGCTCAGCGGATCTCTACGTGTAGGTTGTGACCCCTTTGGACTTGAACAGCCCTTTCACAGGGGTTGCCAGATTCATAACAGTAGCAAAATGACAGGAAGTAGCAACAAAAATAATTCTATGGCTGGGGGTCCACACTGCATGAGGACCTGTATTAAAGGGTTGCAGTATTTGGAAGGTTGAGACCTGTAGACTAGAGTCTTAGTTCAAGCCATTCATTTCTTCACCTGTAAACTACGAAGAATTTGGTAGCTAATCCGGTTTCAGCTGTCATACTTACTTTATGAAGAAACCTGCATATGTTTGGAAATAGTGGTTTTTATGGATTGATTGCCACAGTTATACTCACTCTTTAACAATGCAGAAACCTTGCCAATATTTTCACTTCTGTACATTTTTGTCATTGAGCTCTAAATTATTTTTTATTGACAGGAAAATTGTATTTTAATGTGTTTGACTCTGTGGTGAGTTCCCATAAAGTTTTGCTCAATAGCACTGCTGGCCTAATCATTTTGTCATCTCTACAAAGCATGTTACTCTCCAGGGAAATTTCCTTTATGCTCACAGTTTCAATTCTATGGGCTAATAACCTATGAAAAGGCACTAGAGTAGACCTTCTTGCTTGCTATTTTATTTCACAAAGCTCTAACCCTAAAACAAATCAGGCTAAAATATGACCCCATGTACATGGGACTTGAGGCTATTAGGGCTTTGTAAAAATGAAAACATGCCAACACTCCTTGCCGAAGGAAAAAGTATCATAGCATGCTACCTACAATAGAACATTTTCTAGCCATTTCTGTGGCAGATAATATTATAGATAGTGTGAGACAACCTGGTCCCATAATCTCTAAATGTCTCCTAAAGAATATTAGCCTGGCTGGCCTTCGTGTTCATTGCAGCTAGATTCAAAGCCTTGTCTAGTGGCTTGGACATAGGTTCACATAGCCTTTGCCTTACACTGGAGTCTGACTCAGTGCGACCCTCCAGGAGGGAGTGTTGCCCGTGTGCTTTCCCAGGCTGTCACGTTCATAGAAGCAGACTGCCTCCTCTTTCTCCCACAGAACAGCTAACAGGCGCGAACCACCAGCCTTCCATGGAGCAGTTGAGATTGTCTAATTTCCCTTCTGCGTGAGGCATATTTAAGACAGTGTGAGCAAAGAAAAAGCATAATAAAGTCCCCTTGTTTTGTAAATTTTATATGCAACTGCATAAAGGCAAAAAGAGGAAAATTTAACTGTGAAGACAATGATATTTCAATAGACCATACATTTTCTAGCAAGCTTTAAATCCAGTTTTAGTTTCCATAAAACTTCTGGGGAAGAGACTAAATAAGGCATTTCCTCATTGAATGAGTTTGGTCACCTTACTTGTCAAAGTGATTCAACTAGAATCCCTTTTCCAGAACACACATTATATATCTGCCCAGTTGTACATAAGTAATGGTTAAATAAATCCAGCAAAACGTACTTGCTTGGGAATGCTATTTTGCATATGGATTGTCTACAGACATTTATAGTTGGTTGAAGTTTTCTAATTTTATTCTCTCCTTCTCTCTCTCTCTCTCTCTCTCTCTCTCTCTCTCTCTCTCTCCATAAGACTTGCTTTGCAACAGTTTTAAGGCAAAGAATTGAATTGTGTTAGCTCACTCTAACATATGACATTCCATAATTGTATCCTCTTTAGTTGCCTTTCTTGATTTTTCTAATCAACCCAATTAGTGCACATGTGTAACCTTTTAAATTCGTTGTGCACTTCATAATTCTTGTCAAAGAACTATTAGGGCCCCCCCCCAGTCCACTTAGAAAGAATCACAGGTTTTGTAAAACTTTTCATAAGACAAGATGTAGCCATATATTTTCTAAATGCAGCAGGAGTATAGCCTATGGTAAGAATTAATGAGCACACTTGTATAGAAATTTATGTTTTCTCAAAAGTTCTTAACTTCATGGGAGCACTAGAGTGTGTTATTTGGTAATATTCTTTCCAAGAAATATAGAGATATATAATCAAACTATTTATCCAAGTAAACGCATTTTTAAGAAAACTAGTGTAAGCTATCGGTGCATCATCACTCTGCAGGCTTATGACTGGGAACAAGGAAAGGCTTTATTTCTCTTGAGCTAGCATTTTGCCTGATGGAGTTCATATTTGACATCCTTTCTTACAGCCCCTTTGCTTCATGATTCAGAAGCACCTGTATTTCCCCATTAATCCTCTTGCCAGCAGTATCAGAGAGAATGGGTCTCATTTGCCAAAATAATCTTAGACTACTGCCTATCACCACCACCATCATCATCAGCCTTTGTTCCTTACTTTTCTTGTTACTTTTCTTGTGAATTCTTTTCTCCTCTCATTATCATCATATCTTGAAAACCTGTGAAAGCAGAAATCTATGGAAAGCAGACACCCATCAGAGATAGAAAACACATATTTTCCACTCACATAGAGGGATAGAAAATTGGTAAGCATGCACCTTTTTCAATGTTAGAAACTTGGGCAACCTAGATAAAGAAGGCAGCCCGATTGAATTCTGGGTGTCTCAGGTGCCTCTGTACATTTTTGTTTTTAAAGGAGAATTAAATTTGCCAACTCTCCTATCATTTATGGAAGGATCTCATTTGCTGTTTACCTTTACTTATTCGGTCATTCCTTTCTACTGTTCCCCCACTCTCCCTTCCTCCTCTTTCATTTCAACTCCCAGACTTAATCATCACCAAAAGGAATTGATAGATGCTTCTATAACCAGGAGCATGGACTGGGATGGAACTAAATAGCCTCTGAATAGGCACGTTCAAAATTGCTTTTGAAAGCTTCATCACTGAAAATGTAATCAAACTTAGCTTATACCAAATTGATTTAAGTAGCAGCCTAAGGGCCAACCTTTGACCAGGGCAGCATTCACACTTGCACTGATTCTGCCTGCAATTGAATTACTCAGGCTATTCTGTGAGCTCTCAGTTTTAGCCCTGGAGTGCAAATGGCCAATTTGGGAAGCAACTTGGTTGTTCTTGAATTCTGCTGGAAGATTTCCTCCTGTTCCTGGGGAGAAGCAGACATACTATGTGTGTGTGTGTGTGTGTGTGTGTGTGTGTGTGTATATATTCTTAGTCATAGAATTGGTTGCCCAAAGGATATTTTGTTTTGATGTCTCTTATGATTCAAGAAAGCTTTGCTTCCCCGAAAGACCCTTTTCTTACTCTGAAATATGCATACCAAATATATGCAGAAAATGAAAATTAATGAGAGCAAATCCCAGACAGTATGCTATACTGCTATTTAATAGAGGAAATGGTCAAAAATTAATTATATTTTATAGCTCTAGAAGCATCAGCATAAAAATTAAAAAAGCCAAGCAAACACAGAGACACATATTTAATGTGATGGGAACCAAAAAAGAACCTTTCTTAGGTCTTCCCAGAATCACTTTCTATGACAATATTTCTTCTCTGTTCAAACTGTTGTTTGTTTGTTTGTTTATTTTTTAAGATCGCCCCTTAGAAATGATATACATCCACTTCCATGGAGTAACAGACTCTTGTACTGCATTTCTTTTAAAAATAAAGGGGGGAAAAAGCACTTCTGCTTACCTTTTCTTATTCTGTAGGTTACTTTTGTCTAATCCATCTTCTTTACAATATTACTTTCGTTTTCATGTGGACTCATGTATTTATGCAACATACTTACAATTAAAAGAGATGCTAAATTCTATTTCCTTCAAGAACGTTCCCCTTTATCTACTTCAGGCTTGCAAAGGGAGTCTACTGAATGCATAAGTAGGAATAGAATTACAATATCCCATCATTAAATGATGTTTTCTTAACAAATATAATGTGAATATTGTAGATAATAGTACAATAATTAAAAATAATTATTTTTGAGTATTTTATTTGTTCTTATTATAATGTACTTAATTATAATTTTAGATGATTTACTTTTAAATATTGACTATGTTTAATAACAGGTTTAAAAAATCCAGAAAATTTGCAATTGTCTCTCATAATCTGCTAAAATCCAATTTCAGTTTCTCCACATACTAACTTCCTTGATCTACAAATGACCTAACTTTCCTGAACTTTAAATTGTCTAGCTGCATAATGAAGTTGGTAATATTTAGTGCACATGAAGGCAGAAGAATAGCTCATACACAATGTACTTGGCAATGGAATAAATTTATATATTAGAAGCCTTCCCTAACTTTTTATATAATTTATTCTCTTCATTAAATACATATATATGGTCCTTGTCATTATTTTGGAGTGGAGATTAATCAATTCAGCATCACCAGATCCTTATGATCCCCAATGCAATTGGCAGTCCAAACAGTTAAAATGCTCACCACTAACTATACAAATGGATGTGTGCATCCCATCAATGACAATTTGAGTAGAAAGACAGTGAAAGTACTTTTTGGAATATTAGTCATTGAAACCCTTCCAAAGTAGTTCTAGTCTAAGAGATGTGGCCTCATCATAAGAGGGAGTTAATGCAACAGTAACTAAAAAAAACAGTAGCGCTGAGCCCTTGTGGCATAGTGGTTGTATGCAGGACTGCAGCCCACTGGGTTGGCAGTTCAAATCCAGCAGCAGCTCTCCAGGAGCAAGGGTGGGCCTCCAACTCCCACCAGAGGCCAGTGATGCCTCCCAAAAAAATGAAGGAAAGAAAAAAGAAAAAATACTTACCTGGCAGGGGAGATACCATGATCACTTAAGTGGTTTTCCCAGGGCGAGGCTTACCCATTGCACTTAAGATGTGCTGACCCCTGATTTCCCCAAATGTGGGAAACTCAACTGCATGATTTGTGGTAGTTGAGGACTGCATTCATGCTCTCCCCTGGTTTAAAAACAACAACAACATAGTAGCATGCATGTAAGTGTCCTCACATACATGTAGCATTTCTTGTTTGGTTCAACATAGAACATTAGCTTGCAGTGATTTCTAAAATTATGCCTCTTTCTTGTTCCATATTGTTTTAAGCAACATTATTTCATTAGTTTTCAATGAAACCTCAGAGTTGTTTATCTTGAAATATGTTAATCCTATGACACCAAAGAGAAAAACATATGTGTTTATCATCTTTCAAGACCTCATATTAACATCAGGATAGGTTCAAGATTCATTCTTATTTCTCTACCCAGTTTGTGGAAGACAGGGAAGAAGGGATGCATTTTCAGAACATTTGAAGTAGGAAGAATTAGTTCCCTCTCACATCATACTAAAGTCCAAACCCCAACACACATTGAAAACATTAAATACATTTATCATTGTACATAGTATATTATTTTAAGAGAGCCAATCATACATTGTATGCTACACAACTTGGGACAATGTATTGAATAATATTGCCATTGTGTTAAAACATTAACCTTTACTGAGTTCAGTTTTGATCCTGTTGTGTTTTTATTGGGTACTGTCAAGTCAATTTCACGTCATGGCTACTCCACGTGACAGGGTATAATTGCGATATAATTTTCTCAGTAGTAATCTTTAGAAACATTTCATTAGGTATTCTTCCTAGAGGGGGGCTAAGTGGGTTTGAACTACAAACCCTTCTTCTAGCAGCCAAGCTCTTAACCATTTTTTGCCACTGCCTTGTTCCAATCTACATTGGTAATACACATGTGAGCTAAAAGAAATTGACTAGCATACTTTCAGAGAATGCTACTTTTGAAGGACAGATGTTTCCACAAAATGTACTCAATTCCTAGAGGTCATAGGAAAATGACAAATATGAGAGTGAACAAAAACCAAATAGTTGGACGTCAAAGGACATGGAAGGATGAAGTGGGCAGATTGGAGATTGAAATTGAAGTCTGATAGGAGTACATGAATGACCTTGAAAGGAAATGACACTTTCTTTATCATATTATAAAGCCACTACCAACCTAAAGCATTTTTTTTTCTTTCCTTACCCACCCACCTCTGCCCATCAGCCTTTTTTCTTATACTCTTGATGTGGGTAACAAAATGGCCAAATTATTATTCCTGAGTTATTTTAATACTTTGATTCATAAGCTATATCATGCTGCAAGTGAAACAGCCCTGCTGCATGGTGAAGATGGCTTTTAGTCTGTGTGTGAAATCATCTATCACTCTGTCATTCTTTTGGCCATATACTCATTTGTCGTCTCCTCATATGTTGCTAGATTATAAAGTTATTTCTGTGCCAAATTTTTCTTAAAGGGATAGCATTTACTTTCCTCCGCTGATGCATTATTCTGATAAAATGGTATTCTGATATATCATTACTTTTATATAAATGTTGTGTTAGGAGCTGTTGACTTAGTTCCAGATCATAGAGACCCTATGCTCAATATAACAAAACATAGCCAAGTTCTCTGCCATCACAATTGTTTTTATGTTCTAAAGTCTTGTTACAGAGGCTGTTTCAATATAACTCCTCGAAGGTCTTCCTCTTTGTAACTCACTTCCTACTATACCAAACATGATTTCATTTTCCAGGGGTTTGTTTCTCCTGACAGTCTGTCCAAAGACAAAGTTCCACCATCCTTGCCTCTAAAGAGCCTTTTGGTTGTATTTATTCCAAGACAGATTGGTTTGTTCTTTTGGAAGTCCACGGTACTAACAACATTCTTTGCCAACACCATAATTCAAATCCAAACTTTCACTTATCTATGAGGTAATTGAAAATATCACAGCTTGGGTCAGGCACACCTTAATCCTCAAAGTGACATCCTTGAATTTCAATACTCTATAGAGGTCTTATGCCAGACATTTACCCAAAAGAGTAGTTCTCAACATGTGGGTCATGACCCTTTGGGGGTTGAACGATCCTTACACAGGGGTAGCACAATTCAAATAGTGACAAAATTACAGTTATGAAATAGCAACAAAAATAATTTTATGGTTGGGGGTCATCACAACCTAAAGAACTATATTAAAGGGTCGCGGCATTAGGAAAGTTGAGAACCACAGACGTAAAGCAATGCCTCGTTTTCTCTCTTGAATGCTGCTTCCCTGAGCATTGAATGTGGCTCCACACAAGAGGAGATCCTTGGCCAATTAAATCTTATCTCCATTTACGACTGTTTCCTATTGATTCAGGTGTGAATATATTTGCTTTCTGTACATTGACTGGTTCACATCACAGGCTGCAATTTTTGATCTTCATCAGCATGTACTCCATGTCTAGGTTTGCCTTTTGTGTTGCTATAAAAGTAATTTTCTATGAAAAAAATCATTGATGTTGCAAAATTCCATCATGCAATCTCCAGCTTTATCAGAAAGACCATCATTTTCAACTACTGCTTTTTTTTGTTTCCAGCTTTAGCATACAAAGGCCAATATTTATCCATGCAATTTGGTTTCATGTTTGTTCAATTTCAGACTGCAGATGTTGGTAGAATTCTTCAATTTCTTTACCACTAGCTTTAATGGTTACTGAATGAATTTGAATAATCATTTTATTGATTAGATTTTCTTATAAGCAGATAACCTTTATGCTACTGCAGGAAGCATTGTACTTCAATATAGATCTTGAAATGTCTTTGAGAACACAAATGCAAAGGGAACCTCTTGCATCTGTCATTCCTGAAATATTAGACCATGGGATCTAATGTTTCAAAATGATGATTACCAGAACATTTCAGCTCACTAACATTTAGAATATTGATCTTTATGTCTTTCATTTATTTTGTACACCTTGAATTTTTTCTACACATAGAAGGCATACACATAGATCCCACATTCCAGTTATTAAATGATACTTGCAGTTATGTATTCTCATTTTAACCATGCCTCATCAGTAGTTGAAGGTTGTAGTAGTTTTATTACATCCAAGCCATTATGGTCAACTCTAATTTGAGAAGACTCTTCTTTCTCAAAGGCTTAGTCATATATTGAACACTTTTGGACCTGGAAAACTTTTCTGGAACTCTCAATGAATATTTTCTATTTCTGTTCATTGAAAATGTCCTTATTTTATGCATTTGGATAACGTGGAATCTTTGCTGAAACCTCTTTTATTCGGGTGATCCTACTGGTATTTGTAATACCGGTGACAAAACTTCCAGCATCATAGCAACACAAAAGTCACCCCAGGATGATAAACTGAGAGAAAAGTGGTGAAGTAATATGATTACAAATATTTAGTGTGATGCAAATATAGCCTTTCCTAGTTTTTTTATCTAACAGGATGTTAAGCTAGTCCCTAATTTACACTTAGCTTATAATCTGATAAATTTTCTCTTTCCTAAAATAATATAGGATGTGGTAAAAAAAAACCTATAAATGTGCACAGCAGGAAACTATTTCTTTTTGATTGGTGAAGTAGCATTTATACTTATTCCTGCATGATTTCTAGACATATTACTTGTTGTCTACTCATCATAAAAAATACCTGATTAATGATAGCATGGTATTACCTAGTTGATAAATATTTAACTTATCTCCATATTCCCCAAAATACAAAATAAATACTGGATTACTAATTTGGTTGTAGCCTTATTCTATATAATAAAATACCCAGCATAGTACACTGTCAGACCTAGAACAAGGAAGAGTTAAGATCTAGAAGGAGAGATAAAAGTTTTTATTAATGTTTTTGTTTTACTTTGCTTTTGTTTTCAAGAAGCTATATTTCAGATTATAGCCTCATCTTTCGATTGGTTATGACAAAAACGAGGTGAAAGAGCTGAGATGGCTTAGCCCAGATCCAGCTCCACTATTAATCAGAAAATATTACACAAATGCCTATGTATTTCACTTTCTTTTAGCTGCTAAAATGGAAGAATGTGGGAAAAAATAGGTATTGGGAGCGTAGCAGAGCAGTTTTTAATTCAATATGGCCAGTGTCAAATTAGACTATCTGTATACTCAAAGAATGAGATAAAAGCAAAATGTAGTGCTATACCTAGATATAGATTCATGGTTTCAGAAATTTAAGGAGAGCAGTTTTCAGTATTAGAAAAACTACCTCCAAGTGAGTGTTTTCATGTTGATTATTTAAAAACATTATTTGCAAATGCAAAGAACAACATTATCAGCCTCTGCGACTTAACCAGAGATGAACTGAACAGACAATGGGCCTAAATTTGAACCGTTTTGAAAAATACCTTGTTCTGTTGATTTATTATTGCTGTTTACAAGAAGAGTGGCAATGAACTGATTAGCTTAAGCAATGGAAAGTTCAAGCTCAAAATAGGACTGTTTCTAGAAGGATAGGAGAAATCTTGGAAATAATTATTGTAACAGGATAGTGTGTGTGTGTGTGTCTACATGAAAATCCTGACTGATATTAATTTCACTATGCATAACCTCAATTTTTATAGCCAGTATTAAGCATGTTGTTTACAATGTGTACACACAAAGAAAGCATCTGATGCAGCTTGTTTACGTTTTCTATGTGCTAAGGGTGTGATTATTTCCTCAAGACTAATGATCACATGCTCATGATGACAATAGAGTCATAGATTTCTTCTGATTCTTTGGAAGTATAAATGGTCATTTGACTTTTCAAAAGGCCCTTTGAATGTCAAAACATCTACATCAAAAGTCTAAGAACATAAAGTGAAAGGAATGAACATAAACTGAAATTCTATTGAGCCAAACTTTGATATGCCATAGCCATCAGAGCTTTGCTATTCTCAGGGGTAGTTTATTTATTTATTTGTATATTAAGTATTAAAAATGTGATATTTTAAAACACTCACAATTTTTAAAACTATGAGTAATTTGCTAGATAATTAATATAAGACACATTTGATCGCTAGAATTAGGACATTTGCAAACATCAAACCCCAAAATATCAGCGACTTGAATGTGCTAGTACATCATCTTCTCTCATGTTGTATAGACAGTTCAGGCCAGGGATGGCAGTACACAATTCTAGGGCATAGATTGCTGGATAATTTTGTTCCACTATTTGATTGCTTGATGATTTTGTTCCACTATTTGCAGTGTTCCATTATTTTCAAGGTTCTAAGTGACCATTCCAGGTCAGAACATCGTATTCTTATTTTAGACTATGAGAAGGAAAAAAGAGGAGAATAGAAGAGCTCATCTATTTCTTTAAAAATACCAAACTATAGTAACACTGCTTACCCTTATGCCCTACTGACTTTACTGATGTGACTCTTTTACCCAGCATGGGGAGATAAAAAAATGTGTTCTTTTTAAGTGACAGCTGCATGCTCTGCCTAAATTATATGGTTCATTTTTTTATAGAAAAGGATATGATATATATTAAAGGATAATTAATCATCCTTACCATAATTTACCCCTTGGCAATCCGAATATGCATGTATATCCTCTCCCTCTATGTAGACCACATTCTCTTCTATCAAGGGTAGTGACAATAATATCCTGTCCTTATGCTGAACCTAATTCAGGTCCAGGCTATGTGGGTCAGTGCAGTCTTCACCAAAGGCTCAGGGTGGCAATTTCTCTATTGGTGGTCTGGAATTCCAACAAAAGTCTTCTGTCACACACAATTCGATAATGCAAGAAGAAATAGGAAGCAGAAAGCATCACTTATTGTCTTTTATTACATCATTATTAATATTTTAGGTTTTTCTTTTTAAATTTTATTAGCGGAAGTTAATACTTAAATCATATCATCCCATAGTTCAATCATGTCAAGCAATATTGTACAAATGTTGCCATAATCAGCTTCCAAACATTCTTTTCTTTCCTGGATTCCTTGACATCGGCTTCTGTCACTACCCACCCCAACTGTACATCCAACACATCCCTGAAACCTTTATTCTGCTTATTGCCCCTATAGACTCATGAATCCTGTGTTCCAGATACAAAGAAGTAGGAAAACATGTTAGAAAACTTCAAGAGGATGACCCCCATGACATAAAACCTCTGAGATAAACCTTAATATGAGCAAACCAAAAACAAAACAAAAATACAGAAAAGGTTGAAAACCAGATCAAGTCCAGTGTACATCAGAGGGGGGAAACAACTGACAAAGTTTTAAGTGTTCAAGTCAACTGTCTCTCTTTGATCTTCCATACTCATCTCTCCAAAGAACTCATTTTAGTAACCACTGTCTCCCCAACCCTTCAATTATAAATAGAGAGAGATCACCGGAGGCTTACTTCCTAGTAGTTCCCACAAATGAGAGTTCCCACTGTCATCAACCTTCCATAAATGAGATTCTCACCACTTAGGCTCTGATAAAACGCATCCTTTGCCTTTAGATGATATGATTTCCAATCCTTCAGTGACTGGTGTTGGTGTACTTCTTCCATGTGGACTTGATGGACATCTCATTTATATGCTACCTGTTTAGAGACAAGACTTTGAGACTCCAGATGCTATTTTATCAGATAGCCAGGCCCTGTCTTAATTTCTTCACCACATTTTCCTATAGTGACACGTCTTCTGTGTTCCCTACCTGAGGGCGAGCACTAACCAGGGCCAGGATTTAAAAATTAATGGTTCTTGCATTGGAGCCAGGATGTAATGTGAGTCCAATTCTGGATCTATGTTTTTCTGTTGTTCCTTTGTTTTTATCTTCCCATGGCTCCCTATCAAAACCTCCTTATATTTTCTCCTTTTGAGAATTTACAACCCACAGGCATGTGTCCATAGCAGTGATCAGGCCCTATCAGATGGAAGAAACAGCTCATTTTGGGAGTAGAGTTGGCTTTTAGCTGCCATGAAGTGGACTCCAACTCAGCGGGACCACCATGAACAAAACACCACTTGGTCCTATGTCATCCTCACAATTGTTCTTATGTTTGAACACATCGCTGACTCCACTGTGGCCATCTATCTTGTCAAAGGTCTTCATCCTCTCCACTATGCCTCTACTTTACCAAGCTTGATATCCTGCTGCAGACACCGGTCCCTCCAGATAGCATGTCCAAAGTCTGTGAGACAAAGCTTTTCTTTTCTTTTTTTTCGTAATAAATAGCTTTATCGGGGCTCATACAACTCTCATCACGATCAACTCATACATCAATTGCATGCAGAACAAATTTGCACATTTGTTGCCATCATCATTCTTGAAACACCCTCCTTCTACTTAGGCCCCCGGTATCATCTCCCCATATTTCTCCTCCCTCCCCACTCTCCGTCTCCCATGAACCCTTAATAATTTACAAATTGTCAATGGTTTGTCATATGGTCCTCTGTCTGATGTGTCCCTTCACACACTTCCCCATTGTCCATAGCCCAGGGTGGAGATAATATGTAGATCCCTAAAATTGGTTCCTCCTTTCTATTCCACTTTCCCTCCACCCTCGTGGCATCACCACCCTCACCACTGGTTCTGAAGGGATCATCTGTCCTGAATTCGCCAAGCTTCTGGCTCCAGTGTACATCCCCTGGTCTAGCTGGATTTGTAAGTAGAATTGGGATCATGATAGTGGATAGGAGGAAGCATTTAAGAACTAGAGGAAAGTTGCATATTTCATTGTTGCTACACTGTACCTTGACTGGCTCATCTCCTCCCAGCAGCCCCTCTCTAAGGGGATGTCACTTTACCTATTGAGGACTTTGGGTCCCCAATCTATACTCTCCCATTAAAGCTTTTTTATCCTGGTCTTCAAGTAGCTTTCTGGCTATTCTTCTTCCAGGACATATCCATTTGTTGTTCCGTCAGTGCAAGGTAGTCTCAATAGTCTTTGTGCTTTGGCTCTCTCAGTCATCTTATTCAACACCTAACATTTACATGCATATGAGGTGATTAAAAATATCATCTTCGAGCTGAGCCCTGGTGGCGTAGTGGTTGTGTGCGGGACTGCGGCCCATAGGGCTGGCAGTTCAAATCCAGCAGCAGCTCTCCAGGAGCAAGGGTGGGCCTCCTACTCCCACCAGTGGGCAGTGATGCCACAAAAAATATCTTGGATCAAGCGAACATTAATCTTCAAAATTACATATTTGCTTTTCCAAACAGTAAAGAAGTCTGGTGCAGCAGATTTACCCAATGTAATGCATTGTTTCAATGCTCATATGCTTCTTGCATGTGTATATTTTGGGGATCCAAGTAAGATGAAATTCTTGACAACTTCAATCTTTCTCTATTATTACTGACAGTTATTGGTCCAGTTTGAAAATTTCTGTTTTCTTTTCATTGAGTTGTAATTTATATTACTGGCTGTAATCTTTCATTGTCATCAGCAAATACTTAATGTCCACTTCACTTTCAGAAAGCAAGATTGTGTCATCTATATATCCCATGTTTTTAAATAAACCTTCCTTTAACCTTGATACTGAGTTCTTCTTCATATTATCCAGATTTTCTAATGATTTTCTCAACATACATGTTGACTAAATATTGTGTGAGGGCACAATCATGTCAGACACCTTTCCTGATTTCAAACCATGCAATATTCCCTTGCTTTGCTAAACTGCCTCTTGATGCATGTACAGGTTCCATATGAGCACTACTAACTATTCTGAAATTCCCATTTTTGTCAAGGCTATCCATATTTTGTTATGGTCCACAATATCAAATGTGCTTGCATAGTCAATAAAGCACACAAACATTGTTCTGGTGTTCTCCTCTTTCAACCAAGCTTCATCAGAATGTGTATGATGTACTTTGCTCATGTCAGTTTCTGAATCCATCCTGAAACCTGAAAAATTCCTGTCAATATACTGTTGCAATTGTTATTAGATGATCTACAGAAAAAGTATACTCACATGTGCTATCAATGCTACTGTTCTATAATTTGAGCATTCTGTTGGGTCACTTTTAAAAAATATGGATCTCTTCCAGCCAGTTGGTCCAGTGGCCATCTTCCAAATTTCTGGCCATATATGAGTGAGCACTTTCAGCTATTACTGAAGTATTGCAATTGGCATACACCAATTTCTCAAGCCTTGTTTTGGGCTAATGCTTTCAGTGCAGCTTGGATTGAACAAGTTTCATTGTTTTTTTTGTGGTGGTCATATGCTTATGTTAATTTCATGATTGAGATGTAGGTGTTGTGTCTAGCCTGTTAATCTGGAGATAGCCATTGAGTAGCCTATGAGGCCTCCGAGCGGGCATGGCTTTCTCCTAAGATTTCTGGGAAATCGCACGATATTTCCCTCGTGAAGATGAGAAGCTATCTTCCCCAGTTGTTGGGAGTTAGTCACAGAGATGATGAATCATGGACATGACAAGATGGCAGCATCTGAGGAGTCAGAGGAGCCACATGGCTTTGCCATGGTGGAGAGAGACCTCTGAAGCTGGAGAGGCCACATGGAGACCCCTGCCAGCGATGAATTGCTTCTACCACCACTGGATGCTGTTGATGAACCCTGAGCCTTGGAAGCTGGAAGCCATGGGGAGACCGCTGCCAGAGCCGGGATTCTGCACCCACTGACTTGTGACTTTGTGACTCAGAAGGAGACAATATAGACTGGTGTCGGGCATAGGGGTTAATATAGGACTTATGACTTTGAACTGGACTGTGTTGGGATGCTTTCTCAATGTTCCATTCCTTTTGTATATAAACTCTTTCCATTTATCCATATGCGTGTCTATGAAATTTATTCCTCTAGTCTACCCAGACTGAAACAGCATTGGACAGAAATTCATCTGTCTTGTGCTCTGAGAATTGCTCTAAGTCCATTCTCCCAAGTTCTTACCTTTATACTTTTGAATGCTGCTCTTTCTTGGTCACTAATCTTCATGAAAATTTCTGAGCAAAACACAAAGAGCTGAACAGCTTGTATCACCTGTGTTTACAGATATATATTAGGGATTTAGAAGAATCCAAACGTTAAACAAGTACACATTTTGTGGCGTCTCTGTCAGGACAATTTGCTCAAAATGTTAATAGATTTCTAATATAGTTCCATTTATTACTAACTTTCAGAAAAGATTCATTCTAGAAAGATTTCTGAATATCGAAGGCAGTAGTCTCCCTTTGTATTTGATTATGATCTCTCTCAACCAAAGATCTTATCAAATCATTGAGAATATCGGAAAAGGTGGGTGCTGTTGGAAAGGTATAGCTTGTAGTCCTCTCTGTGCCTTCAAAGCTCCCAGACTTTCCAAGGCAGGTCTCTAGTCTTCCTTCTTCTTGCAGTTAATGCTTTGTAGCATCATCTATACTGTTTCAGCTTGAAATACAAAAGCAATTTTAATGTGTTGTTGTTGTTTTAATGCTGTAAGACTCTCAGTTACATATTCTTTGTCAATTGAGATCATAGACTTTGGGTAGAGAGTTCCTCCCTTAGCCAAGTTATGCACCTTTTCATCTTAGCAGACTTGAATTACTGCCTATTTCATGTCTCAGAGAATGGTATTTTGTTAGTCTGGGTTGTCTAGAGAAACAAATGTATGGACACTCGATGTGTATGTACTAGAGAGAGCTTTATATCAAAGAGTAATTTTATATAGAGAAAACATTCCAGCCCTGTCGTGATCAAGTCCGACATAAGTCCATAGGTCAAATGCTAGTCTATAAATTCCTCTTCAGAGGCACGTTGCCACTCACACTCATGCTGAATGCAGGAAAGTCACAGACCAGTAGGTGAAAACTCTTGTGGATTCAGTGGCAGTGGAAGCTTCATAGTGCTGTAACCACAGGTCTCCTCTGTATGGCCTACTCAGGTCTTAATATAGCTCTGTGTAGCTTGTCCATACGAAGATGAAGGGAGAGAGAAGTCGGAATTCCCCAGAATTCTCATGAAAAGATCACACACCCCAATGAGGTATCATCTGGCTGTGACTGAGTAAAAGTTTAGACTCCATTCCTTCACTCATATCCTCAAGTGATGTGAAATAATGTAACTGTTATAGGTATGTAGACAAGATGCATCAGCTTTGTACATTCTCATATTGTTCTTTATTTCTTGAGAATCATCACAATTATGGATTTGATGTCAAGAATATTTGTATATTAAGTTACAAAAAACGGTAGTTATTCTGAAGAAAAGCACATTCCAGAATCCTCCAAATGATTGAGACTTGAAAATTATTAGCTCTAAACTGAGATACCTGAAATGTTTCATACACGTGTATTTTGAGTTTAATACAAAGTTAATTAACTTTACCACATAAGACACCATGTGCTTCCAGGATATAAAAATATCTCTTGATGTAGAATTAGAAAGGGCTAAAGAAAGTAAATTTGTAAAGATTTCATAAGACATTGTCAAGTCTTTGAACTAGAATGAAGCATATATTTCTTGGTATCTGCAACATTCAAAGAAATGTGCCGCTTCTTGGAGGGGAAAACAAAGACAAACAAGTTTTAAGCAATAATGTTAAGAGATTAGCTGACTTTGAACTTCTATCACCTAACTCACTCCATCGTCTTTAATTTACATGAATAAATTATTCTACAGAAGAGCAGAAATAAGGAGCTAAGCATAGAACCTAGACAAGAACTCAGGGATCCTGACCCTGGACTTTTTGCAAGCAATCTAAAAAATACTGAAGAAATATGTGTCACGACCAATATCGTGTCTAATATCTTATCACTATAGACTTGTAACTTAACCCATCATAGTTTCATTAGTTCTGGCAGAAGACTCCTGAGCCAGAGATAGAAATAATTTTTATAAGACAAAGCGATAGCCAGAGAATGAGCATGCTTGCATCAGTTCCCTGAGCTCCAGTTCTCACAAAGCCAACAGATATAGCCTAGATGAGTGCTTGGGTCTTCTATTATAGAATAATTAGCAGCATATGCATCATAGTCAAGAAAACATGTTGCAAAAAAAGGGACCCTTGAGGAAACATCTCTAGACAATATGGAGAGATAAACGTAGTGGAAGTGCTTTCTAAGGCAGCACTTCTCCATGTTTATTATGCTCACGGATCTTTTAAAATTCATATAGGCTCAATAATTCTAAAAGGAAAGCTGACATGCTGAAAGGAATTGACCTTGCCTTAAGGTCCCAGGTACCGCATTCCTTTAGGGAAGGCTAAGGAGTCATGGTGGAGTAGTGGTTATGAGGTGGGCTGTTATCTGCAAAGTCAGCAGTTCAAATCACCAGTCATTACATGGAAGATGAGACTTTCTACTCCTGTAAAATGTTAGACTTGGAAATCCATGGGAGAGTTTCACCCTGACCTATAATGTTGATATGGGTCAGAATCCCCTCTCCAGTAGTGTTTGCTTGACTCTTCCCTTCTCTGTGACCTATATGTGAGGGATGTCCAACTGTCTACAGATGGACTTTGTGTCTTTGCTTAGACCCCCCTTGTTCTCAAAAATATGGTTTGTTTGTTCATTTGCTACTATGGTATAAGCTTTCTAATGCCTGTTGCCTGGCCCCATGATATCTCATGATTGCACAGATTGGTGTGCTTCTTTTATGAGGACTTGTTGCTTCTCTGCTAGATGGCTGCTTGTTTAACTTCAAGCCTTTAGACCCCAGATGCTATATCTTTTGACAGTCAGGCACCATTAACTTTCTTCATCACATATGCTTATGCACCCATTTTGTCTTCACCAATTGTACTGAAGGTGAGCATCTCGGAATTCCAGTTTGTTAGAACAAAGTAGTCTTGCATTGAGGGATGGTATGAGCAGAAGGAGTGATGAAACACACAATATTCCTCTGGTACCTAGAGGCTTCCTCACTCCCCATTATCATAACCCCAGTGCTGCCTTTCATTCTACGCTAGACCAGAGCAAGTACACAGGTACAGATAAGAGATAAGCGCTCACAACACTCCGAATCCAAGAACAGGAATTGGAATAGAGATATCAGAAGGGGAGGGGGATGGGATGAGAGGGGGGCAAGGAGGCATGATCAGAGTGATCAACACATAATCACCGACATGCCTTTGGGGAGGGCAAAAAAGCAGAAACCATAGTGAAATGGTTTCAGCAGTTGGTGTAAGACATGAAAATAGTAATAATAATAATGATAATATATAATTCACAAAGGGCTCACAAGGTGCAGGGTGGGGGAAATAGAGGATTTGATACCAATTGCTCAATAGGAAGTGAATGTCTAGGAAAGAATGATGGCAACATATGTACAGATATGCTTGATACTGTTGATGTATGGATTGTTAGAAGAGTTGTAAGAGCCCCAAGTAAAATGATCTTTTCATAGTGAGTTTGAGTCTTTTCAGAAGGAGTCTTAGTGGTGTTAAACACTGAATTGCTAATCGCAAAGTGGGTAGTTCAAACTCTCCGGTCATTCTCAGCAGGAAAAAGTGCAGTTCTCTCCACTCCCAAAGAGTTAGTCTCAGAAATTCTTTTTTTAAAAAAAAAAAAAAAAAGCAAAAACCCACACTGGCCTTTGGATTTTACTTAAACTGCATGACAATGGGTTTGCCATTGATATTGGTTAGGTAAGAAAAGTATCAGGAGCTTAGATAGCACAATGTTCAATACCACTATCTTTTTAAGTAAATCCATCATCCCCATCTCTGAGTCCCCACTCTGTGACTCCCTGTTGGCTATGCCCATGGCTAACCTAATCCTATGTCTCCCATAAGAGTAACATATTTATGTAACACACGTGCAATTAGATTTCTGTCAAATTCTGTTTGCAGCACCATATTATTTTCTTTAGTTATTTTTATATATTTCTTTGCTGACCTGTTGCTTTTATAATTTAACTCTAAAGAGTAACTATTAAAAAAATCTCTGTGAGAGGATAAGCTAATTTTCCTCATTTTCAGATACACTATTTGAATAGAGCCATAGCCCAACTGAATTGAATAGGCAATTCAATCAAAAAGAAGCCAATTATCTCTTCCTTTATATTTTCATTGACTATATGAGTTCCCTGCAAAGGAAAAATAGCATTTAAAAAATATTTCCCCTTTTTCATAAAATGTTTTTAGCAAAGAATCCACTGACGATCACATCAAATACTGTGCAAAATTTCTATAATATTATTTTTGTATTATTAGGACCTTTGTGTACTTATTATTTGTATCTCAAGCCTGAAATGTTAAAGACTTTAATCGTAAAAATAAGCACATGTACACAAACATAGATATAAGCAAACGAATGCTGTAACCAAACTACCTGGGAGTTTGAGATGAGATCAAAAGCCACATCAAAAATTATTCTCCCAACAAACAGTACATCAAGGACACTGCAGACCACTGCTTCTCAACCTGTGGGTTGCAGCCCATTTAGTTGTTGAACAACGCTTTCACAGAGTTCTCCAAAGACCATTAGAAATATGTGTTTTATGATGGTCTTAACTAAGGCACCTCATCTCTATTCATCTCCAGGTGGATCCGCCCACATGCAGATATGCCCACATATGAGGACCCATTGTGATGACATCATTGCACCAACTCCATCACATACACCCCATACAAATACAGGTGTGTGTGACAGGATTGGTTCCATAATGTACTTATGCGGACCAGTCACACATGTGTAGAGAATAGCTACTGTATGGAAAGTAACTGGTCTGTTGAGAGCAGCTACTCTGCTCAAAGCAGCTATTGTGTTGAAAATAACAGTATTACAGATAAAGCAACACTTCATGAATTATAATTACTGGGTAAATGTATAATTATGTACTCTAAAATCATCAGCTACTGCAAAAAAATATCTCTACCATGGGAACTTAATCAGGATTCTAATACACCATGTTTCAAGGCAAAATTTCATTTGTTTGTAATTAGAAATAAATATTTCACAATATATAATTATTATTGATTTTGTGATTAATCACTATGCTTTAATATGTTCAATTTCTAACAATGAAAATACATCCTGTGTATCAGATATTTACATTATGTTTCATAACTAGCAAAAGCACAGTTATGAAGTAGCAACACAAATAATTTATGGTTGGGTGTCACAACACAAGGAACTGTATTAAAGGATTGCAGCATTGGGACGGTTGAGAACCATTGTTGTAGACTGCTTCTATTCTGTTACATAGTGAAATGCCTCTTGGGATGCTCATTACAAGGTCAGCAGTTCAAAAGCACCAATTACCATGTTAGAGGAACATGAAATTTCTGTTCCCATAAATGTTACAGTCACTGAAACTCACAGGCGGCAGTTCTACTTTGTTTTCAAGGACCAATATAGAGTTACTATCAATCCACATCAACTCTGTGGCCATGAGAGTTTTACAGTAAACACATGCACAGTGCTCATACACCTGAGGAAGAGTCTTGGCATGACCCCATATGTGGAAGGAGAGACCCTCAACACCACATAGGGATTCTCTGAAAAACCCTTATCTATTACAATAACTCTGCCTCGAGAGATTTTCTGTAAGCCTGGGCTTCTCCAGGGAAGTCTTCTTTGACAGTCTTCTCAGGAACTGAAAATTGCTTTTAGGATAATATTAGCAAACCAATTTAAATGGCTATTCTCTTTGAAGTGTCCATTGATTACGCCACTAGAAGTCCCTTTGAGACTGTAACAAACTGGAAACCAACGTGCCACATGTATTCGTTTATTAGTGTCTAGCAGAATGATATGTGCAGTCAGGCATTTTTTAACTAGTGCTGTTTCCATAGTGATGACTCCAACCTGTAGTGGGTTAATACAAAATAAACATTTGCAAAATAAACTTGAATACATAGAGATGTGCTTAAATGAACATATACCCATATGTCTACTATTTGGAGCCTCTGGACAGAAAGCATACATGTCTGCCACGAATGCTTGTAATCAATTCTTAAAGCAAGAGCCTGCAGTGACATAAAGTGCTGGCAATTGGCAGCACCAGATGCTTTGCTTTGCTCAATAGCCAGACAGGAGTGAAGATGTGGGGGTCTGGCATTGAATGTATTATCTCCTGTTCAAAATACTGAAAGTACGTGTTCTGGGCTTGTGCTCCCTTCAGACACGCAAGCCCTTTGAAGCTGCAATGATGATGAAGTGGTTGAGGTCTGAACAGAGCCTTGCATTTCAGTTTTTACTTGTCCTCTTCCATAGGAGCAATTAAAATTTCTCAGTATCTCAGCAGCTTGCTGGCTGCCTTTGTTTGGACTTGCTATATGTCTCCAGCCTAATGGGCACCTTCAGTAGTTCTGATTAAGAATAAGGAATGAAGATCAGAGAGGTCGCAAATGCTTAGATAGCTTGTTAGAGTTTAAAACTCTAATGAACGACTTGCAGCAGAACTAAATGAAGTCAATTTTAATGTAGAGATCATTGGTATTCCACTGTTAGGAATGCAGACTGATACTCAGAGTTCATTTGAAAAATTAAAACTCCAAAATATGCCCCAAATATAAGTCTTCATTTTAAATAAAGAGAATTATCTATCACATTCCCCCAATCCACTTCTGTACATGATTTTTATAAAAATGTTCCAGGACATAAGCAAGTCATAATAATTCGGGTCATTTTCTGTTTCAAATTTTTGAGAAACATTTATTCCAAAAGAAATACTTTGAAGATGACTTTTTCAAATACTTTGAAGACATGCAAAATTATCACCCATTTTACTTTTTACAAAGTTTTTATTTTGAAGTTGTTATAATTTTGCATGTTTGGGTCAATTACTTGACAATGATTTGAATCATGAAAAATAAATTCATTTAAAACTAGACAAAATGACTCTTAAAATTAATAAATCCATTATGCTACGCCCAATGGGATTAACTCAAGCCATCCTTGTGCCTCAGGGAATTGTAAGAATTGCCCTTTATTGATTAAATCATGGGATCCCATCTCTCATAAATATACTTTCTGAAAAAGTCACATGGTTCTTCCACTGTGGTTTTCAGAAACCAAGATTAGATTATGTCTGCCCCCAAATATATTAATGAATAGGAAGGAAGAAATGATAAAATGATACAGCTCACATATATCCCATTTTCTAAGACAAATTGGTCACATGGAACGTGGACAGGCTTTCAGCTAAAGTTTGAAGTGAAATTTAACGTTAACTTCAGGAGGTCATGATTGTGGAGGTACCGTGTGTTAGGTATTGGGTTGTTAGGTATTGAGTTGGCAATTGAAACCCTCGGGGACTTGATAGGCAGAACATGAGGCTGTGAGCTCCCCCGAAGATTTAGACACTCCAGTGGCCTTTACAGGGTTGCTCAGACTTAGAATTGACTGGATGGCAGTGGGTCTAAATTTTGGCTTTATCTACACACGCAGACAAGCAGCTACAGAGCCTTAGGATCACAGGTAGGTATTAAAAACAGCGTCTCGCTCTGGGAATAGCTCTATTAAAACGGCAGCAACCAACAAAACAGCATACGTATAAGAACAAAAACAATCACCAAACCATTCCACAAATTTGAGCCTAAGGCATCAATGACAAATTAAATCATTTCCGTTAACTCCGCATCTTTTCAAGCTAGTTAAAACTTATGGTAGCTTTCCTCTGTGGTCCATGATGATTTTCTCTATCGGATTTAATTATTATGCCTTCATGAGTTAAATAGAAAGAAGTGGCTACAGACATAGAGTTGAATTTCAGAGCATATCTTTCAAAATTAGTAATAACAAGAATAAACGCCCAGGATAAATCAACTTTGTAGGGAGGGTAGTTTTAAAGTTTTACAAGCGTGTCTGTGGCTTTGCTGTATAAGTATAAACGTGTGACATAGACAAAGATCATGTATAAAAAAATCAAGTCTATACTAAGAATAAATTTGAAATAGCATATTTGTATAAAGCATAATATAGAAAATTACACAAGAGATCCCTCCTGGAATGCCTTTCTTCTACAGGAGTTCCTTGGAGAGGTAGCCTGCAAGTGGACAGATTTTAGCTAGTGAGTGCAGTAGATATCTTCAAAGTATACCGAGTGCATGCAAACACTGTGGTTAGTCCTCAGAAGTATCCTGCAAGGCCTGTTGATCTTTGCATCACGTCTGTTCCAGCTCGTGATCCTGCGTGTAGGTCCCCTCTCTTCCCATGCAGGAGAATAAGTCACTGAGAGATATACACTGCAAAGCCATCGACTTCTCCAAGTGAAGCCTTGTTTTGTGAAACACAGTGTTACACTCTGTTACAACAGGAGAACATACTACTGGGTCCTGCCTTATGCTAACAATTTGATTTTAATTAAATTCAATTTACGTTTGTCTTGAAATGCCTCACACAGTAACCTGATTCATTACTGCAGATTTCTTAAGGATAAAGGAATAACACTGAATTATTCCAATTTTTTTGTCACTCACTGCATTACACTACCAAGCTATTGTTATCTTTACTTTCTTAGTCAGTTCCATTTCTTTTTTTTAACATTTATTTTATTTTATTGAGGGCTCTTATAGCTCTATCACAATCCATGCATATACCAATTTTTTCAAACATATCTTTACAATGTTGTCATCATCGTTTTCTTTTATTAAATATAGATTTTATTTGGGGCACTTATAGCTCTTATAACATACAATACATCATTTGTATTAAGCATATTTGTACGCATGTTGCCATCTTCATTTCCAAATATATTTTCTACTTGAGCCCTTGGTATAAGCGCCTCTTTCCTACTTTCCTCTAATTCTTTTTTTTTAATTCCAGCTCCCCCTATTCTCCCCTCCTCCTCCCCCATGAACCCTTAATAATTTAAAAATTATTACCTCTTCATATTGCACATTGCCCAATGTGTCCCTTCACCTACCCCCCTGTGGTCTACACCAGAGAGGAGGTCATATGTAGATTCCTGAAATTAGTTCCCCCTTTCTACTCCAGTGTCCCTCCACCCTCCCAGTATCATCACTCCCACAACTAGTCCCCCTGATTCCAACACCAGGGTACATCCCCTGGTTCAAGCTAGATCTGTCTGGTAGAACTGGGATCATGATAGTGGTTGGGAAGAACCATTCAAGAACCAGAAGAAAGTTGCACATTTCTTTGTTACTACACTGTACCTTGACTGGTTCACCTCCTCACTGCAACTCCTCTATAAGAGGATGTCACTTCACTTATTGATGGGTTTTGGGTCCCCAGTCTGCACCCGCACTCTTTAAAAGTGATATACTTTTTAGTTCTTTGATGCTTGATACTGGATACAGGTTGGTGTCCTTCTTCCATGTGGGCTTGCTTCTGAGCTGGTTGGCTGCTTGTTTACTTTAGTTCTCTTTCTTACAGGAAAGCATTTATTTAATTATTCAAGTTTTGAAAGTGTATATATTTCCCCTCAAATAATAATATTTTTATAGTCTAGAAAATTATCTTCCTTTTGAGAAAACCAAGAAACTAATTATATTTTAGAGGCATTTATTCATAACTGCACATATTACTATAAAATGAAAACAAAAAAAATCACCCAGTTATCTCAAAAACCATCTGCCTGTCTGAAAATATTCAAATGGATATTCTAGTTCTCTAGTGGAACACCAGGAATTTGTTTATTTAAATTTGGGAAAAGGAAAATTTCTTTAATTTTCTTTCTTTGCTCAATTTGTAGAAGCACACATTTTTAGGAAGGTAGGCCATCTTACTTTAAAACATGATGCAAATATCACCCCTCTCCCACTAATGACACTGTCAGATTTAATGGGTTATTAAGGTATTTTATCAAAGATACTACAGGAAGGTTTTTGCTCCTCTTGCTCTCCCCCCATTTCCAGGGCCTCTGGTCCCAGTCCAGAAGATGCTCTTCATGTGGTTCTGGGTTTTTTCCCTCCAGCTTCAAAGACAGTTCACCTTTATAGCCAGGGGAATGATAATGGAAACCTACTGATCCCCCTTATTGTTGTTACACATGTCCTATTTGAATCATTCTACCCAATCATTTTTTTGAAGTCACAAAGACTTAGGTAGAAGAGGCATACTGAGAAATTTCACTTCACTACTATATATATGTGCATACATGAGCACATACATAGACTTTAGAAACTGCATCTTACTATGTAATACTTAATTGTACCTCAAATAATTTTCAAATATGGTGGAGATGGGGTAGGAAGTGAACATATAATTAATTGCAAGAAGCACAAATGTCAATGGGTCCACATGGCTATAACTAAAGTTGAGTCATACTTTTTGTTTTCTCAGTTTCCATTTTTTTCCTTGAACAGCTCACAAGGAAGCAGAAAACTTGTTCTGGACTTCTAATGCTGGTTCTTTGCTATAGTGAACAAAAACTAGCAAACTCTTGCTATGGCGTTAATTTGGACTTCTAGTGACTACTTCTTGCTCCTAGAGACTTTTTATTTGATGATTTTGTTAGTCTGGTTGATTGGTTGTTTTGTTGTTGTTGTTGTTGTTGTTATTTTCAACTCTAAGGATTGCAAAGAAGATTGCCTGACTTTTCTTCTGTGGTACCAGCAAATAAATGCAAATAGATACCCTCTAGCTTGGTATTTGAAAGTAACCTGTTCATGCTACACAAAATTCTCAATATAGTAATTTACTAAATTATCTATGACTGCATAGGCATCACTTTGAAAAGGCTGTATATGACAGTGCTGATAATTTCAGAATTGCAGTTTGAAATGTCTCTTGTTTAAAAAGCAAAATGTGAAGGGGAGGTCATGGCTTTAGGAAATTAACAAGTGGCCATCCCTAAGCATTGCTTCCATTCAGCTAGCAGACTTATGTGACAATATCAAAGCCAGGAGGGCGGTGCCCCTGTGTTCTGAGCAGGAGGTCTGTGGGTCTGGTGGTGTGGAATCCATGTGAGATAAAAGCCATCTAGCAGCCGGCATAAATATCTGTGATCAAATGTATTGTGCAACCCACTGAATAGTCAGAGAACAAAAGCATCCAAATACAATGCAGAATTCCCCATTGCTGGCCGACCTGGGAATCGACTTGCTTATGCTCTAATTACAAGTATTGTGAAGGCAGTGCTTTGCTCAAGAAACGAGATCTAAAATATCTCTAGGCTCGGTAACACGGCTGACCTCTCTTAGCCATGCACTCTCCATCCTCCAGGTCCTTTCTTTGACTCCTCCAGTTGGATTACAGCCCAGGCAACACAGGCTGACTGTGTAGCCTTTTAGCCAATATAATCAAATCTTCTCCCAGTCTGGCCTCCATTAACACTCTTTTCTTTCCAGACAAAAGCCTTACTCTAGTGTCTTTGATAAAAGACCTTAATGGCCCATTAAACCTGGCAGTATCATTAGTGGGAAGAGGGGAAATATTTGCATTCTGTTCTAAAGAAAGATGCCCTGCCTTCCTAAAAATGTTTAATTCTACAAATTCAGCAAAGAAAGAAAATTGAAGCAATTTTCCTTTTCCCAAATTTAAATAAGAAAATTCCTGGTGTTCTACTAGAGAAGATTTTCATTACATATCTTCTGGGGCTTTTGACAACTAATTGTTTCTGTTGACTTTTGGTAAAGGTAAAGATCAACAGAATCTAACCCACAGGTCCCGTTCAAGCACCCCTTGTTCCTGCAGAGCCTGCAGTTGGGCAGAGTTTGTATATTCTTAAAGAATTGGAAAAAGTCAAAAGAACAGTATTTCCCAGTATATGAAACTTGCATGTCTAATAAGCATATCCAGGAGCGGATTTCTCCAGGGGTGGGGGGGTGAGGTGGGGGGTGACGATAGGAGGATGCCCACAGAGCACAGCTAATTACTTGATGGAGAACAGTGCTTCTCAACCTTCCTAATGCCGCGCAACCCTTTAATACAGCTCCTCGTGTGGTGGTGAACCCCCAACCATAGTATTATTTTCATTGCTTCTTCATAACTGTAATTTTGCTGTCATGAATTGACTGACCTTTGTGAAAGGGTAGCTTGCCCCCTCAAAGGGATCACAAACCACAGGTTGAGAACCGCTGATGTAGAGGAACGCTAAATATTTACTTTTGCTTAAAAACTTGGCTAAGAATTGTATTATGGACTGCTAATTCTTGCACCTCTGTTTTCTTATGTGTAAGTACAGAATATATGATACAATATTTGTGCTTTGTGTGGTTGGTATATTCTTTCTAAACAAAAAAATAACTTTGAAAATTCTGATATAATACAAGGTTAATTGTGCTATAAAGAACCCATTCCTATGATTTGGGGGCCGGGTGTTGAGAGAGAACTAAATGCTGAGATCCCGGTTACACACTCAGCTGTCCCCAGGAGCACTAGAGTCGCCAGTCTTTCACGGATTGCTCAGTGGCCCTGGTCTTCCATGGTGTGCTCAGTGGCCCTGGTCTTCCATGGAGTGCTCAGTGGCCGGTCTTTGGAAGCAGATCATCAAGTCTTTCTTCTCAGGGGCCTCTGCATGGACTGTACCCTCCAACCTTCCTGTTGAACTGAGAGCACTCAGGCATTGCAAGCATTCTGTTAAATCATGGCATGTATGTTTTCTTTTGATTTATATGTAAGTAAAGTTCAGAGGGAAGATATGATCCAATTATGCAGACTTTCTCTAAAGAAGGAAATTTAGAAGCTGTAAAAGAATTATAGAACTGTGTTTAAAGTAGATACTCCAAGCCAAATTGTTCAGATAAGCATCATTCTTTCCAGCCTAATCTTGTTCCCTCACTGTCTGAGATTGTTCTCTCTTTTATAATAGCTTCTCCTTTCACTTCTTCTATTATCTTTACTTCATGTTCTTTTTACCCCCACCAAGCTTCCTGCACTCTGTGCCCCCTTTTCTGTCTTTGCCATGTACCCGAGAGGAAGGCAGCTGCGAATTATAACTCTCTGTGTGTTCCTTTCTGCATGCCAATACTTGTTACTCTGTCTTATGTGGAGGGCCGGGATTCTCGAGGAAATGCGCTCTGTACAAAGACCACCAGAATGTTGACAATCACAGGAAGAGACATTGATTTTCCCTGCTAAGCAAATAGCTTAACAAGAAAAACCTCTAAAAACTGAGATGAAATCTGTTTTAAAGGACATGACATGCACCATAAAAATCTTAGCCAGGCTTACACTCTTGCATGTGCATACATAGACACATGCACAAGTGCACAAATTCCAGCTGTGACTTTCTTTCCCTTTGAATGTGCCTTAATTCTCTACTTGCCCTAAGCCAAGGATTAAGTCAAATAGGAGCTCAGTAGGAATTTGATCCAATCCTGTTTTTGGATAGAATTTATAGAAAGGCTCCAAGCTATGGAAGCGGGTTTCCTACTAGGAACCTTGAGCTAGTGCTTGCTTTACTACCATTTTATTCTTTCCCAAAAGGAGTCCTTCACTGGTGTAGAAAAAGGATCTCCGTTCTGGCTTCTAATATAAAAATACTAAGCAAAGTGTGCGTGACACCCAATAATTTTTAATTGAGAGTTGTTCTTAGCGTTCCCTTCATGAATGTGTGATACATAGTTTCATGAGCACTGAACTGAGGAACAGAGGAACTCTGTTTTACTGTGGCTCTGTCAATAATTCAATTTGGAAAGTCACCTAATGCCCAGAGTGAGATTATGAAGCAATGATTATATGATTTTTGACTTCTCGTTTTGTTCAGTTGTGGCCTAGTAATAGTCTTTACACAGTCTACCATGACCATATCTATTTGCTGCCTTAGCAATGTTAGGTTGCCTATAATGAATAAAACATATCTGTCTATAAAAACTTTCTTTTATTTATAAAAGTATTATAATATTTTGGAGCATTTTATAAAGTATAAAAATTTGTGGTAATTGCTAGGGTGTGAGTATATGAATTTGACTCCTGTGCTAATCTGGCTAGACTAGAGAGACAAATTCAAAGACACATGTATATAAGAAAGAGTTTTGTATAAGGAACATCTATTTCAGGCCAGATCGAGTCCATTAGTCTGATATTAGCCCATATGTCCGATACCAGTCTCAATTTCTCTTCATACTCACAAAACACATGCAATCATGCTGGATGAAGGAAGATAACAGGCCAGTGGGTGGAACGTCTTGTGGATCCAGTGGGGTTGTAAACATCTCAGCAATGACGGGTCTTCACAAAGCTCTTCCAGCTAAGGGCACTAATGTAGTTCCATGTGTCTTGTCAGCTACAATGTCTCCCAGAGAGTGGGTCTGTGACCTGCCTCTAGCGATCTACTTATCTCCTTTAAAGGAGGTCATCAAGCTGTGACTTGATTGACAAGCTAAGCTCCATCCAATCACTCTTAATTTTCTCAATTTGACAGCAGATTATTTAATTACCACATTTCCCTAAAGTACATCTTTTTACTGGTAAATTTTAAGGGAGAAGAAGAAGGAGGATGGAAAGAGAAGAAACATTCGTTGTAGAAGTTGAGGATCCAGAGAAATAAGTAGTATTAGTGAAACAAAGAAAGATTTTGGTGTCACAGAATTAGGTCTAATTCCTGGATCCATGTCTAAAAATCTTTCCTAATCTATGAAACTTGAAAGTAAGTCCCCTAATGATTAAGTTGTATAAACAAAATTTATGATATTATTGTGATGATATACAGTTATTCACAAATGACTGGCCATTGTAGAGCAGTCCCTTTCAAATTTAAAATGCCTGCCAATTATCTGGGGATCTGATGGACATGCAGCCTTTGGTGCCATAGATCAGAGCTGGGAGCTGAATAATGCCAAGGCTTGGAGTTGCAAGAGTGCTCTTCCTTTGAGCTTTAACTGCCATAGTGCCCATTCTGATGCATGGGGACCATGTGAGCTTCAGAGAAGCATGGCTTCATAGTGTTTTCAAGACCTTGACCTTTCCGAAGTTGTTTCCCAAATCGTCTTTTAGGGCCTCCGAAACAAAACACAAAGTTAACACCCCCTGCCAGTGACTCAGTTCTAACTCGTGGCAACCTAATGTAAGGTTTCCAAGCTATAACTCATTACTGAAGCAAGTAGTCTCATGTTTCTCGCTAGGGAGTTTGATTTGTGGATCACGGATTAACAGGCCCATGATCAGCAGACAATGTCACCAAGGTTCCTAAGGTGCCTTTCAAAAAGCCCCAAAACAACATAAAACAAAAAAACAGCAACAAAAAACAGCCATCCTTCCCCTTTCCTGCTCATCAGAACTCTCTAGGACAAAGTAGTCCTGCCCCTGTGGGTTTCCCAGGCTATAGCTCTCCACTGCAGAAGAGAACCTCATTGTTTCCCCTCCAAGTCGCTTGGGATTGTGAACTGATAAGCTCACGGTTAGCAGTCCACTTTGCAACTCTCTCTCCCACCACGACTCCTTATTGTGCCTTTAGTTGAATTCAAGCTGCCAACCATTTGCCTTGTAGTTGAGCAAAGGAAGAGGAATTGAACGAACATTTTATGTCTTTGTTCTTCATGTTACCCTTCAAGCAAAGCATGCATATGTGCTATGTTTGTAATCATAGATTGGAGGAATTTTTTCAAGATTCATTTTTGATTTGGTTTTTATATATGTATGTCTCTTCTGTCACCTTTTGTCCATCACCCTATAGTGAGGATAAAGGGTATCAATAGTGTCTTTCACTTTTAAGTCATTTTGTGTCAACCTGCCAGAACAAGTGCTCCAAACTTTCACTCAGCCCTGAAATTCTTTGTCTTTCTCAGCCACCTTGGCCAGTTATTAAATGCTAAATATGATTGATTAAAATTTCTCCCTCCTTTGAATTAGAAAGTCAATGTTTCTGGTCACTTTTTATGCTTCTCTTCAAACTATCTCTGCTAAGAAATTATCCCACAAAATAAAAATATACATGTCATTCCTATTTACTCCCAGCTCACAATTTTATCATGTTTTATTCACAGCTATTTCTCTCAATGATAACAAAAAGCCTAGCAACCATTCACTTGTCTTTCTAGTCCTTTCAGTCAATAATAAAAGATAATTTACTCTCCCTCTGAGTGATTGGAGCATATTGTAAATGATACACTCATGCTTGGTCTGTAATTAAAATTATGTGGACATTTAGGACATTATCCTTCAGAAATATTCGGTGGTTTTTCTCTGATCTAGCTTATGGAGTCCAGGTGCAAAGCAGCATGAAAACATTGAGGGGGGGAATGATCCCCACTTTAGGGTACTACATCAGCCTTTTACCTGCTTGCTCCCAGGCAAAAGTCATACATCGCTTTTTCAGGGAGATTAACTGGCTCCCAGAGTCAGCAGGAAACCGTAAATCTTCTCGCTGATCAGAAAGAGAAGATAGACCCCTGTCGTACTCCTGGGGCATGAAGCAATACACACACACACACCTATGGGCAATCATCTCATTTACTTTTACTCATATCTATGCACACAAGCACACTAGACATTTCTGTGCATTTCCACATAGCATGTACTGTCTCCATCATGTTGTCATCAATTATCATGTGACTTGCTTTTGACCAACAAAATATTAGGAATGATGTGCACCACTTCTGCTCAGATTTTTAAAGTCCACATTTAGCAGAAGTAGTTGGATAAATCCCCTTAACAGACTTGAAATTTTCCTGTGCTGTTATTGGTCATAAACCAGATGCAGGATGTAACTTCAACCTTATTCTGGAAATAAGACAATGAGACAGCAGCTTAAATTATGTGGGCATTTTGTTGTTGCAAAAATGCATTATGAAATGCATTTTATTGTTGCAAAAATAACTCTATTTTAAAGACTGTCTCCACAATAGAAACTAGCAAAAAATGAACTTAACAATGGCTTTACACATATAAAAAATATTTGTGGGGCACCAACTAAAAAAACAGACCAAAAAAAGGGTGGGGGAGCTAATTATTCAAAGGATATCTTCAACGCACTTTAAATCTAAGAGAAAACTAAACAGCCACATTCTGCCCCTATGCCTCAGTTAATCTATGCCAGGAAAGTCAGATAGTTTTCAAGGGGATTCCATTCATGCGTGATTAGAAGTGCTTTCCTTGAACACTGGCATGAAAAACCAAAACAAATGTGGGAGTTCTGTAAACACCAACAACCCCCACAGATTATAAATGTCTGTCATGTGGGTGGGGGGAGTAATGACAGACCCTGCAGTATATCTCCAATCCTTTTTATAGAAATAGGTAAACCTAAAGATTTATGTTTGGGGTTTAAAAAGAAATCTCTCTGGATTCTGGCTCACACAGAAGCTAAAGAAAGCCCGAGAATTCTGTTGAGGAAGTTTACTCTTCTTTTCCTCCCTTCAGCATTACCGTCATTATCATCACTGTCATTATTATTTTGTCAAAGAGTCTATATGATTTGTTAATAGTAAGCTGAGAAAAATTCTTGGCATCTATATTGTCAGCAGAAAGTTCCTTAGCCTTAGAGGGCTAAAAGAAAGTTTTGATAATTTATCATTAGAGTATGTTTGTGACTCCATTTCACTTCATCCTATAAGTCAGCAGTGGAAGAGATCAAAAATTGACCTCTAAAGAAGGAAATGTAATTGCTCAGAGGCAAAAGCATGGCTAATCATATGGTTTTTAAAACTCTAGCAAAAATACAATTTAACAGTCTCCTACATCTCAATGATTCATGAATGCTATATTTATTCATATTTATGAGAGTAATTCCTAAAAGAGTTACTTTGTCACTTTTTTCTTTTTTGATGCAATCATGTAGATACTAAAATGACACCTGAGATTATCTGCTCAATTCTCAAAACCATAGAATGCAACATGCTTGACCACACAGACTTCTGAAGATCTCCGCTTATTATGTTTGGCCAAAAAAGTATATGGAGAGACAATGTAATCAGAATCTTAGATCTGTTTCCTTTTGACAAAAATGAATTGACTATTGATTTTAATGATTGCTTTATTTTTATTATGCAAAATGTTTAGGATTTACCATCTTGGCTCAAAAGACCCAGTTCAATAATGGTATCAAAAAATACACTCCTTGCAAAACTTTTAGATCTAGCTTTCAGAGGAGGATGCAACATTCAGGATTATCTTTTTTAGTTAAGGTAAAACACTGTTTATTCAACTCATAATTGCCTGGATCATTCAATCTTTTCTCAAATCATGAAGATTTTCTCAAATCTTCATTTCTAAGACATGCAAAGTTTTTGCCTTCAAGAGGCACAAAATCCCGTGTCAGTATTAAGGGAAATTCTATTATTGATTTTCGAAAACGCAATGTGAATGGGAAAAGTTGAGGTGTGTCCTCAGATAGTTTGTTGGATACCTGTAGAATGATTTGTGAGAATCATTGAAAGTCACAGGATAGAGTGAAACACATGATGGAAAATTGGCTAGTACCTGGAACACACTAAAGTCATATGTAATGAATATTTGATTTTTCCTTATTCTTATTTTCCTCCAACTAGTATCGAAGATGCACTTGAGCATAACTAAGAGGGAAACATAAGTCATTTGAAACAGAAGATCTGGATTTAAATCCCACTTCTACTCTTTTCTAGCTTTCTTGCCTTAATATAATCTGATTCTCAATTTCTTTATTTTAAGTGGAAATTGTAATAACAGATACTCTTAATATATCTCAGGATACTGTAATTTGTTTATGAGAGAAAGAAATTTCTTTATAATGAATTCCCAATATAGTTGCTGCTATTATTATTACCATAGCAACCAAGGTTATTCCTGGGTAGGTGATAATTGTGACTACTCCTCACAAAACAAAAAAAGCCCAGTGCTGTTAAAAGGAATTCCATCCCATCATGACCCCAGAAGACAGAGTAGAACTTCCCATAGGTTTCCAAGGTTTTAAATCATTATAGAAGTAGATGCTTTGTTCCTCCCCCTAATAGCTGACAGATTAGAACTGCCAACTTTTGGATTAGCATTGGGGCTATGAATCATGCATCACTAGGGCTCCTCAATGGATTGTGGACCAGGTGAATTATTATTGTTCAGTGAAGCTGGATCACTCGTGCTCTGCAGTCACCTGGTCACACAAAGCTCTGGGTTTTCTTTGCAATTGCCTGATATGTTGTAATCCACAGACACTGGATTGTAGTAGCTGCAACAAAACCAAAAAAATAAATACATCTTGTATTAGTCTGGGTAGACTAGAGGAACAAATTTCATTGACATGTATATGGATGTAAGGAAAATGTTTATATACAAAGGAATGGAACACTGAGAAAGCATCCCAACCCAGTCCAGTTCAAAGTGATAAGTCCGATATTAGCCCATATGCCTGATACCAGTCTTTAAACTCTCTTTCCGACTCACGAAGTCACAGGTCAGTGGGTGCAGAATCCTGGCGCTGGCAGGGATCTCCCCAAGGCTCCTCGCCTCCAGGGCTCAGGGTCCATCAACAGCAGAAGCAACTCATCACTGGCAGAGGTCTCCATGTGGCCGCCCCCCGCTTCAGAGATCTGACTCCATCAGGGCAAAGCCGTTTGGTCTCTCCACCAGCTTCTCAGCTTCCCGGATGCTGCCATCTTGTCTTGTCTATGATTAATTGTCTCTGAGACGAACTCCCAACAACTAGAGGAGATAGTTTCTCATCTTCACCAGGGAAATATCACAAGATTTCCCAGAAGTCTCAGGAGAAAGTTATGCCCACATAGAGGTCTCATTGGCTACTCAATGGCTATCTCCAGATTAACAGGCTAGACTCCACACCTACATTTCAATCATAAAATTAACATAAGCATATGACTGCCACACATTTCCAAACCAAAATCTAAATGATATCTACTTTGCAAATAATGGTTTCTATTATCCATAACTAGCTAATGTATTAGTCTAAGTGCACTAACTTGAAACTTTTTAATGTCTAACTTGGAAAGAACCCATAACCTTAGGTAACCTGAATAAAAGTTATTGGAAAGGCTTAAAAATAAAACAAAAATGTATGGACTCAAAGAAGGAAATAAAACATTTTATGGGTCAAAGTGTATGGAAAAAAAATTCCAGAAATGGCAGTATTGAGATATACTGGTAGAAAATTCATTGTACTAGTCTCTAGAGGAACGAGGGTTAAGAAGGAGCATGATGGAGGATTTCAGTGTTCATTCTCAGACTTTAATATTTATCAGAATGATCTGGAAGACTGCAAATCATAGTTTAGCTCCTCTCCAGCCCTTTTCCTAAGTTTCTGATTCAGTAGGTCTGAGAAGATGCTTATGGATTTATATTCCCAAATTTCCAGTTGGTGGTAATCTAGCTGGTATTTAAGAACCACTTTTAAGACCAATGAGAAAAAAATCTCTGGTGACATAGTGGTTAAAGTGACTGGCGGCTAACCATAAGCTTCAAAGACACCAGTTGCTCAATTCAGAAAAATGTGTCCTTCTGCTTCCACACACAACCTTGGAAGGGATTCTGTGTGATATATTAGATCACTAAGATATGACTTCTAGTGGAAGGCAGTAGGGAGTGGGGGAGGGATGGAGTACAGAGTAGGCAAAGCTTAATGGCAGAATGCAAAGTTAGTAAAAAGATCCAGACAAATAGCTTCTGAGCCATATATGTGTGTGTGTCTGTCTGACTGTCTGTCTAGGTGCCATTGAGTTTGTTCTAACTCAAAGCCATCCTATGCACTACAGAACAAAATATGTGTTAGTCTTGCACCACCCTCAGACGTGCTGTGACATTTGAGTCTATTGTTTTAGTCAATGTGTCAATCCATGTCTTTTACAGTCTTTCTCTTTTCACTGACCAGATTTTATCAAGCATGATATCTGTGAGGAGTCTACTGATAACACCTTCAAAGTCCACGAGACTAAGTCTCACCATCCTGGCCTCTATGGGACATTTTAACTATATTTTTTCTTGAAGAAATAGTTCTTTGTTTTTTTGGCAGTTCACATTACTTTCAATACTCTTTTCTAACACCATCATTCAAATTCAATTCATATGAAGTCTACCTTTTTGTTCAACTTTCTTATGTATATAAGACAATTGAAAAATACCATGTTATGAGTCAGGTACACCTTAGTCCCTGTTTTTCAACATTTTATAGAGGCCTTGTTCCATAGACTTGCCCAATGACAAGCATCAATTTTATTTTTTATATTTATTGATGTATTTTTCATCATTTTATGGGGAGTTATTACAGATTACATCCCATAGTACAATCACATCAAGCAATATTGTACATTTACTGTCCTATCAGTTTCAAACATTTTTTTTTCTTCTGAAGCTTTTTGTTATCAGTTCCCCTTTGTCCCCACCTTAGCCTGCCCATGTCTTCATTGCTTCCATGACTTTTGAATAATCATTTGCTTTCTTCATGTTTGATGCTTTTGATGCCGTCCCATAGCCCATTAGATCTTCTATCATCAGGGTTCAGTGTGTCAAATATGCTCTTGCGATGATTTCAGGATTCATGTGGGACGTATTCAAGTTCATATTTTAGTTCTCTCGGGCATGTTTTAGTTTTCTTAAACTTAAGTCTGTACTTAAATATGAGCAGTTGACAGTCTCCACCCACAGTTTCCCTGGTAACCCTGACCTTCTTCATTGTCTCTTTCCCAGGTTGGATGTAGTCAGTCTCATTCTTGTCTATTCCATTTGAAGATCCATGTTCTCACTTTTTTTTTTTGGGGGGGGGGGCATCACTGCTCTCCGGTGGTGGGAGTAGGAGGCCCAGCCCCACAGCTGGAATTGAACCTCCGTCCCAGTGGGCCGCAGTCCCGCGCACAACCACTACGCCACCGGGGCTCAGCCCCCATGTTCTCACTTTTTGTTGTTATTTTGTTAACCCAAGTCTTTATCTTTCTAGAGGGTGTGATTTAAATTTTCCATGCTGGTATGGTCTGCGGTGAGATAAAAACCACACCTCCTTCAAACTCTTATCTTTTGTGACTTCCACTTCTGGTTGAAGGGAGCTGACTGCTCTTTGAGACTTCTCTGGTTGGTGTTTCCGTGCCCTGCATTTGGCTTGCTTCTGCCCAGCTTTCAGATTTCAGACCAAACAGCTTGCTTCTGCCCAGCTTTCAGATTTCAGACCAAACATTTCCTGACTTTCTGCGAGACTTTGAAGTGAACTACAGAACTGAGAGGTGGGAGGGGATATAATAAAAGAAAAGTGGTGAGGGGGGAATGGAGCAGTACAACAACTTGAAAAAGTTGGACATTTGGAACAGCTTTAATCTCTACCTCCTGGTACTACTCCGATATCAATCCTTATCAGATAAATGATTATTATAGATTACTTTCAATTTCCCTAAATTAATATTTTATACATTCAAAACTCTGATTAATAATGGATGTTTTAAAAAAAATGGATGTTTTCAGCTATTCTTCTCATTTTAAATTGTGACCCATCAGGAGTGAAGATCCTGAATATTTTGCTCCATCTACACCACGATGGCCAAGTCTACATTGAAAAGACAGCTTTTCCCCGGCTTCCTGTCTAGTGCTTTCCAGCCAGAGCAGCTCATATTCAGGAACTCTACATGAGTAGGAGCTCTCGGCTGTTTGAAATGTTTTCTCTGGCGAACCCCTCAAAGGTAGACAGTCTATACCTTACTGTCTCTGCTTAGGCAGGAAGTGTCACTGAACCCTATCCATCTTAGATGACCTTCCTGGTGCAATTTCTTGATGGCCTCGCTTCCAGCCACCACAGGAAAAGAGGCAGACAGATATGTGGTAAAAGAATCTATATCTATTAATATGATTATATATAAATATATGAAATTTAAAAACAGATTTATAATCCAAGCTACAATGTGATGTAAGGGATGTTACATGTTAAAAAGACACTCTGGAGGTGCAATGACTTGAGTTCTTGACAGCTGTCCAAGAGTCAGCATATCAAGCTCACAAGCCTCTCTACACAATAAATAAATCAATCCATAAAGATGCAACAGTCTCTGTAAAAACATTTCAAAAAAAAGTTCTTGAACAGCAGCTGAGTACTGAACCACTGTGCCACCAGCACAGGGAATGGTGTGACATGTCAAGTTTTAGGAGTTCATTAAAAGTGCAAAATGTTGTTAGGGTGACTTTGTAGTTTGTCTTCTGTCTACAGATTCTGCAAGAAACTTTTGAGATAATGAAACTATTTTGCAAGGTAGTGTTGCAGGGAAGGGGGTCCAGAATTTTATGCATTAGCTAAATTCCATGTAAATGTACACCTTTATTTTTTATTTTTTAATGTACACACTTATAAGTGAATTTTAATGGAAGCAAATTTTAAATATATCCACAATGATGTCTTAGAAACTCAGCATGAAATGCAGACTGTGACACAAGGATTTAACTGGGAAACAAATTAATTACATTACCAAGTTGAGGCAGGCAGAGAAAAAAGGATCTGATCTATGGAACGGTATAAAGTTATCTTTAGAATAAATGCTTTAAAAAAGATGAAAAGAACTGTGCACATTGTACCAATTAGCAAATTCAGTTTTTGCACAAGCATAGTTAGTAGCCCTGAAACTAAATTACACATATGTTAGAGTTGACAAGATTGGTAAACATATTATAGATAATAAAAGACAACGTTCTCTCTATCCGAAAAATAAATTACAATTAATCAAAGCCAGACTAAAGGAATCAACTTTTGGTTGCTTGAATGGAATTGGAAGTATAAATAATCCCTTCAGGGTGATGATGCAGAGATGATATATATGTAGGAAGGCAGGAAAATAAGCATGTGCTTATACATGTATTAATATATGTACATGCATCCTTAGTAGTGTCTTAAGGAATATCTAGATGTTACACCCCAGTAACCAGAGCACTTGTAATATCCAGACTTTTAAATATCATTCTTCAATTCAAAGGACTAGAGATCCTTTGAGAAATGGTTGATTCATGACAAGATTATCCTAGAGCATTTTGTAGTTTGATGTAAAAATGTGCTCAATAATAATAATGAAAGAGACTTCAAATAAAGTATATGGACCAACATGAAAAGGGCCTGAATGACTACAACTATTTGATCTACAAAACATATATTGATGATTTTTCACTGTAGCCAAACATTTTTAATCCATGAGTTCATACTGCTTTAAACAATTTAATAATAAATGCTTAAATAGAAGGGGGAAGTCTTTCTTATATAAGAAATATAATTAATAAATGAAGAAGGCATGTGAGAGGGAAGCAATATCCCTCCATGAGTGACTGCTAAAATTCATGGACAAACTCTAAAACCAAATAGAAGATGTTTTTAAAATATCTCCTTTTGTAGTGGAATATAATTCCTCCAGATATACTCATTTATTAATAAAAAACAGAACTTAAAGTAGAAAAATAGCAACTTTAAGGGGCAGAAATAAAACAGGCATTGGTCTCACTAAATGATCAATGTTATATTGCTATATTGTTATAAATAAATATACTGATACTTTGTGCTCTGAATAAAATGAGATGAGTGAGGCATGTCAACCTCCATGACATTCCTCTCCAAATACATAAGTATATCTTCTTAGAAGAAAAGGTCAGGCAACTTTCCAAATCGCAGGAAATTTTACCAAATATAAAACCAGTATTCTTCAAGAGTGTTTAAGTAATTAAAGATAAATAATGATTAAAAGACTGTTACAGACTAGAAGATATCATAAAGAATTGACAACAAAGTGTAATAATGTACCTTAGATTGAATTCAGAAATAGAAAAAGGAACAATAAGATAAATTCAGCTCTGGAGAGAGCTGAATAAATGCTTTGCTTTTAGTTAATAGTACTGTACCCATGTGAATTCCCTAATAGAAAACCTCAAAGATAAACTTGCTCATCTTGTCATCTTGTTGAGAAGCAACAAACCCCACATAGAAGAAGCACACCAGCCTGTGTGATCATGAGGTGCCAGTGAGATCAGGTGCAGGCCTTCATAGACCCAAAACAAAGCAAAACAATCATATGGATGTGAATATGGTGGGGGGTAACAGAATAGAGACAATTGGACATTCCTTCACAGAAGGGTCACAAAGAAGAGATAAGCCAGTCAGGATGCACCAACAAAACCTACAACTTTCCCCTAATTCTTTCATGCTTCCTCCCTCTCCCCTATTATCATGATGGTGATTCTACCTTAAAATTCTGCTAGACTACAGCATGTACATTGGTGTAGCTAAGAGCTCACAACACTGGGAAACCAGGACAGGTAAACCCCTCAGGACTGAAAATGAGAGTAGCAATACCAGGAGGGGAAGGGGGACATTGGCGGGGGGGGGGGGGGTGGTTAAAGGAAGAAACAATCACAATGAATCACCTGAAACCCCTCTCCAGGGGAACAAACAAAGGAAACTGGGTGACCAAAGACAGCAGTAGGTGTAAGACATGAAAAAAAAATAACAACAATGTATAAATTATTAAGGGACTATGAGGAAGGGAAGTTGGGGGAGGGAGGGGAAAATGAGGAACTAATACCAATGACTCAAGTAGAAAACAAAAGTTTTGAAAATGATGATGACAACATATGTACAAACGTGCTTGATATAATGACGCATGTTTGAATTGTGATTAGAGTAATAATCGACCTCAATAAAATGATTTAAACATTTCTTATTGCTTACAAATCAAAAACATTTGATGATTGTTCTAAAATTACGTAAGATTTTTAACATTAAGTAAAACTGGTAAAGGGTAGGTGGGGGCTTTCAATTAAAGTATTACAACTGTAAGTCAAAATAAAAAACTCTAATAAAATACTTCCTTCTTAAAGTGAGGAACAACTTTATATACTACGATAAAATTAAACAATTAGAAGTACTAGACATGGCTTATCGATATGTGTTTTGTATCTCATCTTGATTTATTTCTTTGATGTGCAATGTTCATTATAATTTTCCAAGTATTTGGAATTTACTATCTCTTCTTTCCAAAGTTAAGAATTGTTTGCAGCAGAGCCAAATGGCTCTGTCTTGACCAATACTCAGATAGCGCAGTCCCCAGGTCTCATGTTATCTGGGATTTATGACTCTGTTGCACTGCTCTCCCCACGTATCGTCCTGAGTTAACTAGTGCAATCCTTGGTGTGACAGAATCGCACTTATGTCTTCCTGGAGACATTTGTGTTCCCAAAGAAAATTGAGGTATGCCTGATATAGAGCTTCAAGAATAGAACTTTAAACTATGGAATCTGGAGGTTGGAGGAGATATATCCAGATTCCTGCAGTAGGTGCCTGGATTATGCAAATACATCCAAAGGATGTTTCAAAACCCTTTCCAATTTGTAGTTTAACAAATTTATGGGTTTTTCATGCTTTGCAAAATACTATTTCCATATATATATATATTTCATACAAATTAAAATTACACATCTGTCGAGGTGTGTTCACCTTGCTATCTACACATCTGTACTTCTATGACCCATCTTATTGGGAAGATTTGTCACCCCTGGCAGTCATAAAAAGAGACATGAGCAAGAGGTAAACTGAACATTTATGGCTTCCTTCAAAGGAGAATGCATTCTCTTCCACACTTACATTTTAGGTGCACTATCGTCTTGTTTTTTATTTCATTTTCTTGTGAGTGTGGTTGTGTGTATGTGAGCTAGTGTGTGTGAGCCTATGCAGGAACCCACTATGTGCTTAACATTGGGGGTGTGATCTTAAAATGGACAAAAATATCTATTTTAAAATAGTTTTTTACAAGATAAAATGATAAATTGCTACACATTAAGATGCTTCCTTTCCATCTAGAGATCATAAGAGAAGGTGTGTTCCATGATTTGTTATTATATTAAATCCTTCTTGATTGATAAGGAATCATAACATTTAATTTGACTAAATAGTCACATTGTATTAATTACTCTAGTTTTCAAGAATCCTCTCCCAACAAGTAATTAATGTATATGTACCTTTGTCCTCAAGAAATACTTCTCACTTGTTATCTATCTAGTTTTGGCTAGGTATTGAACAGATTGTTTTAGATACAAGGCAGAAAGGTTTGAAAATATTACATGATGTGTTAGTCTAGGAAGAGAAGAAAAGCAAATACATAGACATTTATGTATGAAAAAAGAGTTTTAGGTACAAGAGCAATTGAATATTGAGAAGATATCCCACTCCAGTCCAAAACAAATCCATAAGTCCAGTATTAGCCCATATATCTGATACCAATCTATAAATTCCTCTTAGACTCACAAAACATATGCAATGATGCTGAATGCAGGATGATCAATGTCCAGTGGCTGAAAAGTCTTGTGGATCCATTGCTGGTATAAGCATCTCAGCTCCAGCTCTGAGGCTCTGGCTGCCATCAGCCTGTCACCATGTAACTTGTCCACAAGATTACATCACAAAGGCTGAATATGTGTCCCACCTGCAGCATATCTCCTTAGCACCTCCAAATGAAGTCATTGAACTACAACCTCAATGGCAGGCTAGACCCACGCCTTCACTCTTAATCCTCTCCAATTGAAAACAGATTATGTAACTATCACAGACCACCCCTTGTCAATTTGACACTTTCACACAACTCTTCAGCCATATATAATTTTCAAACAAACAATAATAAAATCATATCTGTACCAAACAAGATAAAACTAAAATGCATAAAATTCAATATGTGCCAACCTCATTTAAATATTGCATTCTATAAGTGAAAAACAACAAAAATACTCTATGTTTAACAACTGCAGTTAAAAAAACCCTACACCTTAATCCTTTAATCCTATGAATATACCCCTTCCCCATGAAAGTTTGTAAGCCAACCACTTCATGCATTGATCCTCCCCATTTTAGGTATCCAATTTGTTTCTTTTTTCTTTTTTTTTTGGGGGGGGGGTGCTTCGCTGCCTCTGGTAGTCATGGGCTCCTGAGAGCCACTGCTGGATTTGAACCACCAAGCCCGCAGGCCACAGTCCCGCACTCAACAACTTAACATCACCGGGGCTCAGCCCGGGTATCCAATTTCCATACTGACCACTTATATCAACCTAATGCTCTAAGGAGACAATCGCATTCATTGATATATGAAGAAACTTCATTCCAGGTGGAACCTTATGACACATCCATAAACAAAGTCAAATCAGGACAGGTCATCCAAGAAGTCTCCATCAACATGCATGAGTTCACAAGCTAAAATATCTTCTCTTCATCTGGTCAGGTTGTGATCCACTCAATGTGGGCTGCTTCACTTAGCTTGACCAGGCTGTCCAATGGTCTCTTCATCTTTAGACCATGGGCTTCTCACAAATTCTCAACAAGCTTAGTCCCCTTGTGCTAGGTCATGAACTTCAGACCTGTCAACCTGCTCTTGTTTCCTCCAGTTTCTGAAAACCAGGTCCATGAGTGTCAGTGGCCAGATTCAACCCATCTCTTTATAACTGCAGTTCTCCCAATTTATTCAACAGGTGGTTACCTAGCAAGCATTTAGGCCTCCCCACAGGATCCCTTTAACAGTCAGTCCTAGAGAAAAGTTTTCTGCATGGTTCCAGATTTTTTCCAGCTTATGACAAAAACCACTTGTCCAAAAATCCAGAGAATTCCCTTTTTCTTCAATCTGCCAAAGAATCTCCTAAACAGGTCTCCAAGAATGCAAATATTCTGAGTGCTCCAAAGTACTTGGTGGGGCTTATCTTTTCAGAGCCTTCTTGCCAGGTGTGTCCTAAACTCATTTAAAGATCAAAATTTCATGACTCAAGACAAGTGGGTTTACAAGTTCTCTATCTTCATACTTCTCAATAATGATTTCTATAAATTCTTACATCAGTAATAATAAGCAGAAGAAATAAGTATGAACAAAGTAGAATCCAATACTGAACTCAATTCTTAAAGCAGTCAAGTTCAACACTTATTTAGCTGATCTTAATCCTTAAGGAAACAATTCTATAGATAAAAAATATGGGATTAGGCCTCTGAAAGCACTGCCTCATGCTAGGGCCACACCTTCTGTTGGCCATTTTGACCTCAGTCAGTAATTTTCACTAACCAGTGTGGTCTCTCCAAAAGTTAAGAGGCAATCTCTACCCTTGATCTCAAAATATCTATTAGCATCATTCATTTCTGCCATTTCACACAGGAACAACCAATAACTGAAATCAAATAAATAAATAATATAAACTTTAGCTTCCTATATTCTTCCAGAAAGTAACCCAGTAAACTGCATGGCCATCTGACATCTGGCTAATCAAAGAATAAAAACAACCATGAGGGAGAAGTCAATCAAATATATCCACTCTACATCTTCATGATCTGTTTCTCTAGTACCCTACTCTTAAGGTACCAAAATGTGTTAGTGTGGGTACACTAGAAAATCAAACTCAGACACATATATATGTCAAATATATGTGTATATATATACACACACACACATATATATGAAAAAGATTCATATATAAGAGCAATGGGGTATTGAGAAAGCATTCCAGCCTGGTCCAGATCCAGTCCATAAATTTTGTATTAGCCCATATAAATCTGGCATTGGCCCATATAAATGCCACTTCAAATTTACAAAACACATGCAATGATGCTGCAGGCAGGATGATCACAGACCAGGGGGTGGAAAGTCTTGTGGATCCAGTGGCAGTATAAGCATCTCAGCCCTGGCAAGGGTCTTCACGTGGCTTCTCCAACTCTTTGAGATTCAGAGGCTCTGGCTGCCATCAGTCTGTCTTTTATGTGGCTTTTCAACAAGAATAGCCCAGAAGGAATGAAAATTTGACCTGCCTCCAGCCGCCATTTTATCTCCTTAGCATCTCCAAATGAGGTAATCAGGTTACTACCTGGTTGACAGACTAGACGATACCCCTCACTCTTAATCTGCTCAAATTGACAGTAGCTTGTGTAACTACCACAAATGAATATATGTGTGCTACATGTAAAATGCTAAAACACAACATAGAAAAGCCCGGAATTCACTGCACTATGAAGATTTTAATTGTGCGTTAAAGTTTGATGAATCTAGGTGCTCAGAAATCATCTGTAAATAATTATATTTCCACTTAGAAGGAAGTCTAGTAAATGACATTGTAAACAATATTAAATAATATTCTCTAAGTAGGCATGTCAAATTCAGAAATCTGTGTCATATTTTATGATCTAGTCACACCAAATTTGAGGCTAACTATCCATTCTTATCTAGATTGCCTAAAATCATATAGAATAATGTTTTACGGATTTACTGACTACCCTGTCAGAACAATTAGCCCTTAGAAATTCAAGAAGAATCTGAAAGAAGTGCTCAGGAATGTTTTCTCATGAACCTAAGCATTACTGATAATCCTGTGGGAGTTCCTGGCATGTGAAGATACTTGCAGTCCTTAGGATTCCATAGAATGACCAAGAAAACAGAAATGATTTCCATTCTTATAGAGGTCAGTGTGCACAGCTTACTACAGAATATCAATTATTTTTTCTAGAGGATATTTGCTGACTTCATTTTCTTAAGTTGCACACAAAATAGAATAGACTTTGGAAAAGTACGAAACTTTGAACATTGCGACTGGCTAGTGCATATTCAGCAGGATTTTTATCATACTCTTCATTTATTCACAATTTAGGATATTAGACCCATCCTTGTGGGAATGGATCACATATTAGTCAACTTTATGCATCTTTTGCAAGTCATAGCTATTTCTAATTTGAGAGTCAGTGTAAAAAGGAGGATGTCAACAAGGTAGATTGGCACAGTGCCTGCACCATGCATGCACCTCCTATTGTGAGGAAGGCCCAGAGCTCAGCAACAATTTGCTGTCAGAGTATTCCTGAGTTGGGTTGACTAGACTGTAACTAACTAACAACAACAAATGTGCCCTCCAACCCAAATCTAGGCTGTAGCTAACAACAACAAAAACAAATGTCCCCCCACCCAATCCCTTATTTCATTTAGCAAGTATTATCACACACTAAGACTTAGAAGGGATAGCTGCTCTAAGACAGGGATGTTAAGTGTATGTGGCAGTCTCTTCCTACTTCCCTCCCCTTGCAGACATTGCTAATCAGCCTTTAGACACTTTGCCCAAATGCACTTTTAACCCAATGGCAGCCTCTGAAGATCCATTTCCTTTTAATCAAAGTGACACCCAAGGAGCATCAATCTGCCTAGTAGATTTTGAGAAAGAGTAGCTGCTTAATCTCGAGTGGGATGTTTGGTGATTTGGGGCAGGGGGGAAAAAGCAGAAACATACAATTAGAATTTCTTTCATCCATCAATCAAAGGATCATAACTGTTTCAAAGTGAATTCTAATTGGCTATTCCATGAAAATTCTGTATGTATGAACTTCTCTGCCAATTGGAAGGAAAATATATTCTTTCCACAGAATTAGCTAACAGGAAAAATGATAAAAAGCAAAAATTGTTGAATACTTTGGTATAATTTCTTCTTGATTTTTTTGCTTTGTTTAGTTTGTTTTTTTTTTTCTTTCTTCACCAGGAACACTGAAGAGATCTTGGGGTTACGATTCTTAGTTTCCCAGGACTTTGATGCTCTAAAGATTCTCCAACAAATGCTTAAGTATATATCATTCTGAACTTTGGACAGGCTTTACATGCAGAGATCCTTTGATTTTGGCAATCTAGTAGTTATGAATTGGACTGCTAACCACAAGGTCAGCAGTTCAAAATCAACAGTTTGCTCCAGGGGACAAAGATGAGGCTTTCTACTTCTATAGTGCATAAAAGTCTGAAAACTACAGGGGCAGTTAGACCTTGCTCTATAAAATTGCTGAGGGATATTGATTTGATGGCCATAAGGTTTAGTTTAGAGGAGGAAAAATAAAGGATGTAATGCTTAGAATGTTTTATATAATTATTAGAAAACAAATAAGATCTTAAGGATTTTTTTTTTAGTTTGTCAAAACTTTTATACAAGGGGGAAAAAGAGCAAGGGTCTATGAAGAAGTCATATTTCAGGATAGAAATGTAAAAAGAGGCTTTATATTTTGGGGGGAAGTTGTGGGCAATTAAGATGCAGGAAGGTGGGAAATTCAGGTATATTGCAAGATTTTTTGAAGAGTTACAAGATCTCTTCATTTATTGAAGAGATCAATTTAGTAATTTTGTGTTCTCCTGAACACAAAAATTCTGTATCTAAAAAACTTATACTCTACACTAAGAATAAAAGTCATGCTTTCTCTCACAGATATGTAAGCATTCTATGCTGATTGAAGTAACTTGAAGAATATCAGTGTTTTCTCTTTATATTCATACTCTATTCTAAACTACATTGACCTTAATTGTCAATATTATATTGATTAAATAGCAAAATAATATTTAAAATTAGTCCTTGATTGGCATCTTTCTCCTTTATAATTCATTAATTGCAGTTTTTTATTATTAGAAATAATTTAAAATTCTAAAAAGCAAACTTTTTCAGATTAAAATTTTAATAAGGTAGTTTATATAATTATCAATGATTTTATTTGCTTTTTCTTGTAATTTAGGCTGTCTGAGAGGAATAAACATGGAATCTAAACAGTAAAACTGGTCTTCTTACATTTTTAACATTATTAATTGAAGCAATAACTCTTTAGGATGATGACTTCATAATGCAGTGGAAGATCATTTTAGGGAAGGTTAATGCACTATGTTAGCATGCTTTTTAAATATTCCATGATGAATACATTATATATTAAGCAAAGGAAATGTGTTGTGCGATGCAAATAATTTTGTATTTAGCTAAATATACTTGTTAGTAATGTGCTGATAGTATAAAGACAATTGTGCTGTGTCTATACATAGACAAATTTGTATTCAGTCAAATAATAACTTACTTTGAAAGACACTAGTCGCTAATTTGTTTTTCCAGGTAGAGTCATGTGTACAATAACAAAGTCAGGTAAAAATATAAAAAGCAAACGATTATGTACAAACAGATTTGTATCCTCCAGTGTTTAATTCTTGGAAAAGGATGAATCCTGCTATAATAGTATATTCCGATGACATATCTCAGCTGTGAATTAAAAATATCTCCATTGTACCATTTCTTTTAAACCTTTTCAACTGAAAGCTTTATCTTTGAGTCAGATTTCTTTTCTAATGACATATTCTGATAGCGTCTGGCCTACTTCTACAGCTTAAAGAGTGTTCATTAAAATGAGATACATTAACATATAAGCCACAGACCAGGAAGATGAAATTGCCTTAAATAACAGCCAAGGAAATAGGTGTAAATGAAAACAGTTATAAGTTGAAAATTAATTCAGGCATTAATACTTTGATACCAGAAGGATTTCAGGCCAAGCAATTAATTACTCATTCTGAAATGCTTGAAAAAGATTCATTATTTAAAGATATAGAAAAAGCTTAGAGATGAGACTGGTCACTCAAAGCATAAAATATGACTTAAGATATGATGGTACGTGCTGTTAATAAGCATCCTATGAAAAGGAATATAGTTTAAATATTACAAAGAATGCACTAAGTAGTATTTTTGTAATAAAAAAAAAGGTGCAAGAAATCCATTATAAATAGATGCAATTTTTGCAAGCTGCTGAATTCTTTGGGGAAGCTTATAGCATGTAAATAAATGAAATAAAATCTGTGTGTTACCCCAAAGGTAAGAAAAGAAAGATCAGCGTGGGTCTCTATATTTAGATCAAATGTAAAGAAACATTTTTCAGACAGTGCCAATTTGTTAAGGAAAGAATGTTAATCGCTGACTTCTCCAGAGATTATGCTGTGAAGCAAAATCCACTTTTAGCTGTTGGTGCACAAGGAGCTCTTGCGGTGCAGTGGGTTATGTCAGGCTGCTTACTGAAAGGTCAAGAGTTTGAATCTGCAACTATTTCACACAAGAAAGAAAGCCATCATTGGCTTTCATAAAGATTTACAGACTTAGAAACCCCATGGGGCATTCCACCAGTCCTGGAGGACAGTATTTGTAGGAAGTGGCTACAAGGCAGTACGTATTTTCCTAGAGGAAATAAATGATAGAGAAAAGAAGGCAAGTGGGAGGTCAGACAGGAGGAAAAGGAGAGGAAAGCAAAGAGAGGGAGAGGGAGGACAGGGAAAGAGAAAGGGAGGGGGCGGGAGGAAAACGGGCAGGGAAGGATAAAAGCAATTTCTTTGAAAGATACTGTAGTTTTGTCATGTTTAACACTTGTTTTACTCTTTTGCACATGAATGTTAATGGATTATGTTCAGGCTACAAATCCTTTAACAGGTAGTACAAATATATTATTTAAAATACACTCTTAATATATTTAAAATATATTAAAGAAGCATCATGGTTACATGGTGAGCTCCTAAGCACGTCAATAGCCTTAAAGGACCAGCTACCCTGAGGCACAAAGACAAGGCTTACTCTGTAGGAGCATAGAAAGCGGTGGTGTTGAACTGCTTGATCTCACAGGTAGCAGTCCCCTGTTTAACCACACTACCACTTTTTCCTGCCACACTTGCCATCAGGGATGTGTATGATGCTCCATTAGCAATTTCTACCAACTTTGGGAAAGGAAATCTTCACAAAAAAATCTTCTTGGCCTTCTTTTCATTCTGTGGATGGAGAGAGGCCCTGGTGGTTTCATGGTTGCCTGTTGGCCTCTGACCCAAATGGTCGGAAGCTTGAAACTACCAGCACCTCCCCAGGAGAGAGTCTCTGCATTTAACACTCGTACACAGTTAGATACAGTCTCTGAAACCCACAGGGAATCACAAGGAGTCACTTACACTAGATGGAATTGCATTTGTTTGTTTGTTAATAGGTGAGAAGCAAAGTAAACTAATTTAGCTAAATCATAAGCCTTATCGTGAAAGTACAGAAAAATACAAGACCTGGTGTCTCTTTATTTCCAATCTTTTCTCTGTATTCCATTCCACCCAAGTGTGTTCTTTGTGGAGAGCCAAATACTATAAACGTTTAGGTGTGTGTTCGTATATGGTTATCAGAAATAATCTGTGAAAAAATTCATTTACATGGCAATATATTTACTAATTTCTCTGTGTCTCCTTGGAAATAAGATACAGTATCATTGAAATCCTGAAAAACTGAATAAATTTGCATCATGATTGTATTAATGAAATTGGATCCTTTTTTCCAGAATATTCCAGGATTCACGATTTTTGACAAGTAAAGACTGTATAAAAATTGTTGCCTATTATAAAAGTAATGCTTGCTTGTGTGTGTGTTAAGAATAGGAGAGATTCTACTGGCATCCTGGTAGAGTATGCAATATTATTTAATTAAGTACTTATAAATAGTATCTACAAAAGTTGTTAAGGTCATAAAATGAAGACTACCAAAATATGGTCTAGTAAATTTCATTTATAATACTGCTGTCTAAGACAACTTAATTACTGTCTTAGTTTCTTAGGGCTACCATAACAAAATACCACAAAGTGGCTGACTTTTAAAAACAGAACTTTGTTGTCTCATATTCTGGAGTCTGGATGTCTACATTCTAGTTGGTCGTCTTCCTCTGTTACTTCTAAGTCTTTCCTAACTCTTCCAGTTATGGCAACCCCAGTATCTCTTCCTGTTTCTTGAGCTGTAATGCATACGGAATCTTCCTACTGCATGACTCTGCATATATAGCTGTTCTCCACGTTTGTAAGACGCCACTTTGATGGGATGAGGGTTCACCCTGTTCCAGCATGATCATATTACCTTTCCTAAGAAAATCTTCAAAAGAGATCTTATTTCTAAACAGTCACATTTATGTTATGTTGACTTGAGACCTTCAACGTATCTTTCTGAGGGACACAATTTAATTCATAAAAATACCCATGAGACATGTTTTCTAAGTGGTGAAGCTATTGGCTGCTCATCAAATGTTCAAAGTCACAATGGGAGAGGGACAAAATAGTTTGCTTCTGTAACTACTTTAACCTCAGAAACACTAGGGAACATGTCATTCCATTCTGTCTCATAGGGTAATGAGGAGTCAAAACAACTCAGTGGCCATGGCTAAGTTATATTCAGAGAGATGTACCTTACAATGATGATAATGGCTGCATAAAATATTGCTATTGTGCACATTGCGATTTGTGCAAGTCCCATGTACAACAGAAAAGTTTTATACTACATAAAACTTTCAATTGATGTCTTTATGCAGGAACAGGTGTGTGTGTTCTCAAGCCTTTTTCCCCCAAGACACTTTTAAGTGGATGTAAACTTGTAACATTTTATTTATATATTTTCCAACCAAACACATTAATCATTTGAACTCCCTAGAGATTCCAATATGTACATAGATAGGGATGATCGAACAACTTATATTGATAGTGTCTTTCAGTATGCAAGAAAGAAATCAGAATTCCTTATACTCCTTTCACAGCTGATTATTGCCCAAATACACCAAGTAGTTTTCAGTAGAATGAGAAACAGGGGCCGGTTGATCATGCCAAGTGATCTGGATAAGAATAACAGGGGACATCCTTTGGATAATAGTAGTCTCTACTGGCAGGAACAGGGGCAGGGACTCGTTATAGTTGTAGGATATACATAAGAGCATGGGTGTTCACCCTTTTTCAGCATGCAAACTACTTATCATTTTGATTATATTTATTCATAAAAGCATTGATAATTTTGTGTGCAATGTATATTTATATACCTTGCATAACCACCTGAGTCCATATTGTACACTACAACACCATTAACTGTGTACATTTTTTGTCATTACCTGAGTTTCCTCTGATGACTTGCACTGAATGGAATGAGCTAGGGATGAAACCTGGATAAGAGAATAGATTCTTAATGTCTATAATCATAGGCTTCCTGCATAAAATCTGGAATTCAGAGAAAGTCCATGGAACTAGCCAGATTAAAGCTGAGTCAATATCAAAAAGTCAATTCTGGACCCTGAGAACGACAAATTTCATAGACTTGGAGTCTGGAAAGTTCCTGTAAGTCATTGTGTTTTTAGGAAATCTCAGCTCGAGGACCTTTGTGGTGCAGGAGTAGGGTGCAGGGCTGGGTTCTCTGGAGAAGCGCAGCTAGAAGCACTTCTATGTATATATTAAGAAAGTGATTCACAGATAATTTGCAAGTCCAGTCTGGTTCAAGTCTGTGGTCAAATGTTAAGCAGTTGGATTTCTTTCTGACTTGTGTATATGCCAGTGACAATGGACCAGAAAACAGGGGAATGAACTGAGGATCAAGAAGACCACAGGCTGGTGAATATCTGGGATGAACAATCCAGGTCAACACTGTTGAGTGGAAAGAATCCAAGGACAATAGAAAATATGGCAGGAACTTAAGATGGATTCGACAGATGCTGAGTCTGTACCAGCAAGAGATAAGCTAGCTTATCGACTTACATGATGAAACTTGCTTTCATTTACATCAAGGCTGCAATGACCTAATTAAGTAGGTAGAATTTTACCCCATTCCTCGACAAATGTTTTAAATGCTCACATAAGATCCTATCATGCAAAAAAATACCCATCTAACTGAGAAGTTCCCAGGTCCAAGTCCACATGGAAGAAGCACATCAGCCAGTGTGGTCATAAAGTGTCAAAAGGACCAGGTCTCAGGCATCAAACAGGAAAAAAAATGTATCACTGTGGGCACAGCTTCCAGAGATAATCACTGAAGACAGGTGGGGGCATACGCAAGAGTGGTGAAGAAAGTTGATGGTACCTGGCTACCAAGAGATATAGCATCTGAGGTCTAAAACATTTGAGGGTAAACACGTGGTCATATAACTCAGGAGCAACAAAGTCCACCATAGAAAAAGCACACCAGCTTTTGTGATTGTGAGGTGTGAAAAGAATCAGGCATCAAAGAATAAAAGTCATATCATTATGTGCCTACCCTCCAAACGTGATTGCTGAAGACAAAAGGGTGCAGAGGCAGACAGACTGAAGGAAGCTGATGGAGCCCAGTCACCAAACGATAAGGCATCTGGGGTCTTAAAGACTAGAAGGTGAACAAGTGGCCATGTAGTGCAGAGGCAGCAAAACTCACATGGAAGAAGCACATCAGCCTGTGTGATCACAAGGGGTTGAAGGGAACAGATATCAAGCATCAAAGACCAAGAACCACATCACTACAAATGAGGGGAAGAGCAGGGTGAGGACCCAAGGCCCATTTCTGGGCAATTGGACACTGGAGTCATGGGCAGGAGATAGGCCAGTCAAGGTGCAGTGAGGTAGCCATGAAGCATTCAACTTGCATCTAATTCATGAAGGTTTCCTTCCCTCAACTACCATGGTCCCAATTCTACCTTACAAATCCAGTTGGACTGGAGGAGGTTCACTGGTAGAGATGGGAACTAGAACTACAGGGAACACAGGACAGATAAACCCCTCTGAGCCAATGGTGAGAGTGGAGTGACTGGATGGATGGAGAGGTGAGGTAGAGAGAGGGAGCCAATTACAAGGATGACCTTCTATCTGTAGAACAGACATCAGAGAAGTGGGCAAAGGGAGACATTGGGCAGTGTAAGATATGAAAATACAATAATTTATAAAGTATTGAGGGTTGGTGAGGGAAGAGGAGCAGGGACAGAGGGAAAGGGATGAGGAGCTGATATCAAGGGCTCAAGTGGAAAAGCAGATATTTGAAGAATGATTTTGGCAGCAGGCATGTGAAGGTGCTTGGAACAGTATATGTATTTATGTATTGTGAAAAGGGATGTACGAGCCCCCAATAAAATGATTTAAAAATATACAAATATCCTATCCTGACAGGAACCAACCAAATTGACACCAACCCAAACCAACCAAATTGACACAAAACCTGACTAACATGGATAGTTATAAGTATGAAGTGGTTAACCGGAGTGGGAAAAAATTATAAGCGAGTCTAGATTGCCAGAAGAAATTGAAGATTAGAATGAAAATGACCATAGATTGAGAAAATAATATGCACTCAATTTGGACACTCTAGATGCTGCACGTGCCTGACAGAGAATGAAGAAATCAAAACATTCAAAGATAAACTGATAACTTGACTTTTGACGGTTGTGTCTGTTGACTAGGTGCCATCCCATTGAGTGGCATGTACCCATAGCAACCTTCAGCAAAACAGAACCAGACACTGCACAGATCCATGCCATCTTCAGGACTGTTCCTGTGCCTCAGTCCATTGACATAGCCATTGTTCCATCTGTTCCAGGGCTATTCTCTTCTTTGCTGCCTCTCAGCTTTACCAAGCCTGCTATCTTTCTCCAAGGATGGGTCTCTCCTGACAATATATTCAAATTATGTAAGACAAAATCTTGTCATCCTTATCTCCAGGGACATTCCGACCATACTTCTTCCAAGACAGATTTATTGGCCTTTTGGCAGTCCATAGTACTTTCATTCATCTTCCCCAGAACCACAATTCAAAAGCATTTGACCTGGGGAGACAGGAAATGATTGGGCCATGTTACTGCTTACTTCATTGAAGAGTGAATAATTTATAATTAGTTGTATTATGTTGTTTTACTTCTTATTAAATAATTCTTCTTATCCAAAAATGATAAGTATTAGTGTATGCTCTGAATCCCAGTGCTATAATATTACATACTGCCTGGCACAAATTAAACATCCATATGACAGGTTTATTGAGAATGTGCTATGTCTTAAGCACTTTGCTATGAATTAGAGTGTTCAATGGTCATCAAAAGCTGGCATGGCACTTGTTCTCTTTAACATGGAGAATAGGGAATGCATATCTGGAAAACAATTTCGTGGAAAAATGTTATGAAGGCTTCATGGAGACCAAGCACTGCCTATTTCCTTCCAATCAGTGCTGCATGACCCAGAAATTATATCCTTCTCAAATACTTAAGTATTTAAGAGTCTAGCCTTTCATTTTTAATAGAACCAGGTTAAATTAATGCATATTCACAATTTACCAGGTAAACCGCTTTGGAAAATCACTTTACTTCTCTCTATTCTGGCTTTTGAAAAGTAGGTACATTACTGCATCTTTCAAGCCAGTACTCTTCTTCCAGGTATACAGAGAGCCTTAAAGTTGTAACTGATTCAACATCGCAAAACAGCAATGACACATGACTTGTCCTGACCAGTGACTTTTGAGCAATTGTGCTGTGTGAGGATTCCAGGACAAAGCATGGTCAGTCACTCTGGTCCAAGTTGTACCAAGGAAGATATTTGTTCTTTGGATAATGACAAATGATTCTCCAGACCTTTGATGGATACTTTTAGATACGTTTTTAGCACAGCAGTACACAGTTTTTTCTATGTTAATTTCTTGAGTTTTTACTTAGTGTTAGAACATGATCTAATTCATTCTTCCCACTACTATAGGCCTAAGGAGCCCTGGTGATTCTGTCCAGTAAGAAGTGGATTTCTAACTGCAAAGTCAGAGGTTCAAGCCCCCAGCTGTTCAGAGGGAGAATGATAAGGTGATCTAGCTGCTGCCTTAAAGATTGACAGCCTTGAAGACTCTCGGGAGTGTCTCTATGAGTAGGAATCTGCTCGAGGGCATTGGGTTTGCTTTGGGAGCTTTATTATAGGTCTGAATAGAATAAAACATTTGAATGGCTTAGCACAATGCCTAGGATATACTAAGCACTCAATAAATGCTAGTCTCTGCTCTAGACACAGATGGTTTGATCTGAAAGAGTTTGCTCCATTTCACTGGTGTTCAATAGAAGAAAATGCAGACACTTCGCAGCAGCAGAATCCTCGTGCTCTCAGTATGGGAAGCTATGAACCTCCATCCACACAGACTCATATGAAATGACTAGCTCTTCCTTTTATGTAAATCACTGTACGTTGACAGGATTTGCTTTACCAAAGGGGCTCCTGTTATTCTGCTCTACAAAGTCGCAAATAATATATATTTGAAAACAAGTGGAAGCTGATGTAAGCACCAGATGGCTCAAATATAAAATCAAGGGAGCTGCTTTTAGCTCTACCCCAGGGCTCTTCAAGCTGCCTCCTCGGGGCTCCTTTACATGTGGTAGTTTATTTCTGAAGTGACAATAAAATTGGGAACAGCAGAATGGAAAGGAGCCCCACAGCCTGGGCCTGTTTGAACAGTCTGCCATGCATAGGAGATGAAACATTGCCATCACTAGAATCAACAACATCTTGACACATGATTCAAACGTCAAGACTATCCAAGAATGTAAGATGTCTTTGCACCAGCAATAAGAAACTGAAGTCGAACTCCTTTTGAAGCCCATTCCCCCAAAAGGATCAAGTCTTTTCTCTTCTGAAAGCAGAGAGATTTCTAGAGGTCAGTTTTGACCCTGGGCCTGAACCAGTAAGAAATCCTGAGTCACAAACACCTGGATTTGACGGCAGCAAGATGTGTCTAGCTTGGTGTAAATATATCCCAAAGAAGTGTTATGCCCCCGGTATGTTATGCAGCAGGTATGCCGCTGCTCAAGGAAGCCACCAGCTATGGAAAGGCTCATTGCACCTACACAACCAGTTCTATCTTGGGATGAGGTCATTCCCGTTATGCTTGACTGCATAATAAATTTCCCCAGATATAAAAACATGAAGCAGCAAACGTTTATTGCTCATGGTTATTGTGAGTGAAAACTCTGCAGGTGGTGTAACTGGGAGCTTCTACCTTATGGAGGTGCCAGTCAAGGTGACACCCGGGACTGCTATTAAACATACCCAAACTGGTACATTATTGGAAGGGACTACACAAGAATATAGCAGCCAGGAACCCTGGTCCCTAGGGACTGCCATGGAGGCTGTCTGCTGCAGAGGCCATGGATCAGAACTGGCTGAAGAGTGATTTTTTCCATCTCTATCTCTCACCTTTCTGATTCATTTTTTGAGTCATGCAAAGAGTCTCTGTTTGACTGTCACCACATTGCTATGAGAGACTCTGGGCAAACGGAATGAAGATACTGCTGACCTCCCCAAACTCTCATAGAGAGAAGAGGAGTCCAGTTCCAGATCCATACAAGACCAGTCGCCACAGACTGGTCTGACATGCCGTTACCTTCAGTCATTCTTTTCCATACACTGACACCGATCATTCCTCCCACAGCACTCTACTTTTGGGTTTTAATTCCACAAGCAACTCACAGAAAATAGTCACCATTAAGAGGACTTCTTAGAGAAGCTAACAAGTTACAACATGGCAAGGATATACAGTTCTTCAGTTTGCAGCACCTGTTCTCAGCCTTACTGGCAAGCACACAGTCCTCTCACCCATATGGCTCCCTGGCTTCTGCCTCTGTGTGCCAGGAAGCGGGCCTGCTGTTCTGCTCCACAGTCTTGGCACAGCCCGGTTGCTCTGCCTCTATCTCTGCACAGCTCCTGTGCACAGACTCCTGGTCTCCATTCCACCTTCTCTCCTGCCTCCTCCACTTCAGAGAGGATTCATGCTGCCATCCCTCTCTTGGTGGTCTCTGGGTTCTCTGCTTTGAGATGATCCTCTTGTAAACAGAGGAACTGGCAAGCACTATGATCCTCTCCATTAGTGAGCCACACACCTTCTTTATATGGTCCCACTAAGTCTCTTGAGATATAGATTACAAAAAGACATACAAAACGCTCTCCTGTGGAGTCAATTCCAACTCATAGGACAAGGAAGGACTGCCCTGGTGGGTTTCTGAGACTGTAACTTTCTTTGATCGGACTAGAAAAGAGCCATATAATGCAATTTCTCTTCCCCAGAATATCCCATTTATGATAGTTTGTGTCTACTGTTCTTAAATTGTGGACATCCATAAATATCTTTCGAGGTGGACTGGTGGTACAGTGGTTTAGCGCTGAGCTACTAACCAAAAGGTCATGTCTAACCGTCTACAGTCAGACAGGAGAAGAGTATGGTAGCTTCGTTTGTTCCCATAAATGGGAATGTTATAGAGCCATGAACTCTACCCGATCCTGTATCATATCTATGAGTCCATGGAAGAATAGTTCTCTAGCTAAAGAATAGACATTTCTTTGTTTTAAAATATTTTATACTTATTAAACTATAGAAATGGAAGAAAATGTTTTGAATAAAGATTTAAAATAAAGCAGAAATTCTATACATGGGTAGAGAAACTATGTGACTGAATAATTCTGTGAAAAAAAACTTCTTGCAGTTTTGAGTTATTTAGAAATGAACAAAATTTGTAATTGGGCTAACCCATTTAGTGACATCTATATATTTTGTACTTACAAGGAATTAATTGACTAAATAACTTGAATGCTAGTGGTCTGTCCTTTCTTAGACAATCTGTCCTTGAATTTAAAGTCTTTATCACTAAGACCTTGAATTTATATTCTACATCACTACAACCTTGACTTTAAATCCTTCAATGCTACCAACCTTTATCATATTATTTGCAGATGCATCACTTTTGAAATGTAGTATGTAAAAGTATGTAGTGTATTGTTTACTAGCAAAAGAGTCTTCACAATGTCTCATGTAGCCTAAATTTGTAAATACTGTTTTGTTTCTCCTTTATAAACTATACTGTCTAACTTTGTGATAAGTGACATGAATTTATGGTAAGATTAAGTATGTTCGTCTGAAACACTTTTTTGTAATTATATAATTGAGAATTTGAAATGGAAACTTTTAAGTGTTCAAAATTTCATTTTAAAAACAAACAAAAAATAAAAGGAAATCACATCATGACATCATCAAGATCATTGCCAGAATCCACTCAAAAGAAAATGGCTTTGATTTTTTTTAAGTATCTTTCATGTGATATTTTCTTTTTGTTGTAACTCATTCTCACCATGACTTTTCTTTAAGGGATAGCTCAGATCCAGAGTTCTGATTCTGTTTTTTTCCAGATGGTCCTACCCCAAATCCAAAAGACACAAGAAGCAGAATGTGAGTGGCAGAAGCAGCCAATCCCCTTTGCACTCCAGTGATTTTGCTAAATTACAAAATATGCGTGCTCTCATTTTCAATTAATTATCTCCAAGCAAATACTTCCCAGCCTATCGCCTCTGTCTCTGGACAAATGAACATGTGAGATGGACAGTATCAGACACCTAGAGAAGGGACTTTTGCGTTGTGTCAGCAGAGAGAATGAAGGTTTACACAAAGAAGCTTAGATCAGAAGAGGAGGAGAGTTATTTATAAAGGATGTTTTCCCATCTCTTGTTTTAGCAATATGAGAACTTCAAAAACATCAAACATTCTGGAAGAAGAGGAAGTTGGTACACTCAGCATTAGTCACAATAAATAGTCAAAATAAAAGCAATTTTAACAATGATTATAATGTAAACTAACTTTCCAACCTCTCTCTCTCTCTCTCTCTCTCTCTCTCTCTCTCTCTCTCTCTCTCTCTCTCTCTAGTTTTTTTCATCTCACTAGGATCCATCTGAATTAAAACAACAGGAAAAGGTCTATATGTATAAATCTTTGACTCATTCTGACTCATGCCAGTTCCATATAGTCGGAGTAGAAGAGTTCCATTGAACTTGAAAAGCAAATAAGCAGGCCTGTGTTCCAAGAACTCCTGGGTGGGTTTGATCTATCAACCTTTAGCTAGTAGTACAGTTAGTCACTTTCTCCATCCAAGGTCTCTTATACTCACCCTATGTTCCAGGTTATGTGAACACACATATTTTTGTGCATGTTCACATCAATATAAAACAAAGGGTCACGTCAACTGCCTTCTAGAGTTAGTGAGAACAAACTTTGGCACCGAACACAAGCCCTTGTGGAGACTTTTTTAGTTTAGTTTAGTTTTGTTTTGGGGAGCATCACTGCCCTCTGGTGATGGGAGTAGGAGACCCAGCCTTGCTGCTGGATTTGAACCTCCAACCCAATGGGCCACAGTCCCATGCACAACCACTATGCCACCGGGGCTCAGCCCTTATGGAGTCACTTTTTAGTCACTTGCTCTCATTGTCTCATTGAGTTGTGAGCTTCTAATTTTATGAAAGTTCAAGATTATTATACCACTCACTTTGGAACATCAATAAACACACTTGACTTTTTATTTTGGCATATTTAGTGTAATAATATTGAGCAGAACATGGCACAGTTTTTCTCTCCCTTTTGCCTCTCCATTAGGAATAAAGAAACATGGTTTCTAATTCAATCTAGTTATTATTTGTGCATGTTCTTGTATACAGCTAGGGCTTATTTCTTCATCTGTAAATGAACTGGTGGTCACAGAATGACCCCTAAGATTGATTCAGAATGTGCTATGTTCTGGCAATAATTGGAATCCTGCACCTTGTAATCTTACTATTCGGAAACCACACCATGCCCTTGCTGCATGGCAGTTTCTCCTGTCTTCCCCAGTGCTAAATATACTACAACCAAGCTTCTGGTCCGCAGGTTTGTCCCAGCCACGCACGCCTCTGCACCGCCTTCCGCAGATTCGATGCAGCGTACAATCCAGGACTAAGGTCTGTTATGATCATTTCCAAGAACTTTGCCCCCACCTTCTGACCACGGGAAACCCCCTTGCTGCCCGCTCCAGAAGGACCCTCGACAGTACCGCTTTTTCCTAAAACCGAATCCAGGGAAAATTACATTAGTATCTCATCATTTTACTTCTACTCACTCTCTCTTGCAATAAGTTTTTCTTTCTTACCCTTGCAATACATTGTATAGAGGAAACAGCTTGTCCTATTATTCACTGTTTCAAATAGGGCCAAATTAACGGAATAAACTCAGATTCCGTATTGGAAAAACAGGAAGAATTCCTGATGACCCTTGCTTGGTTTGTGTGGCAATTCTCAGGGAACTCTTCTCCAGGGAAGGGCTGTGAATACATTTCTGCGGTTTGCCTTTGGCGCTTCACGTTGTTTGGTAACTCTGCCAATAATCTAGCTTTGACTGCTTCTGGATAGACAGGGCTTTCTATTAAGATTTCTCTCCTGGAAATCTATATCGATGGCACATTGCCAAATAAAGAATGAGCTAGCTAAGGTTTATTGTGCCAACCGGGTCAATAAACACACGTGGGATTAATCGAAGGGCAGAAAAGAAAATGGTTCCGTGAGTCTCACCCTTTTGGGTTCTCCCGAGTCTCCTATCCTCTGCTGGTCAGAGCAAGGTGCAGCTCCCTTCGTCAGTTCCCAGCCTCAGCTGGCAAGATTCGCCTCCTGCAAGACATTTCGTAGGAGAATCCACTTGGACAAACCCCGATGCAGGTCTGAGTGCTGGGGCAGGCACTTGGAGACCCCCGTCAGTGCGGACATGCTTACACGCTACTGATTGGCCTTTCCTCTAGCAGTCAGCATCGTTGTGCGTTATGTGAGATTGAGGAGGACTTTGTAGATTGGTATCGGACATATGGGCTGCCTAAATCGGACTTATGAGGTTGGACAGGGCAGGGTTGGGAGGCTTTCTGTACACTTACCTTTATCTTAAGCTGACTTATACCCATATGAATTTCTGTGGATTTGTTTCCCTTGTCTACCCAGATTAACACGTGGAGATTTGGTATGTTTATATTCTGCCAGCCTGTTCTGTTCCTGCTGTTCCATGTTGAAGCTCCTCAGTTAGCCTGGCTTACAAAAACTCCAGCTGAGTGTGACTAGCATCGGTGCCTATGAGCAGTGTCCTTTACGATTATCTTTCAGCAAAAGAGGTTGTCAAAAGAGGCCATTTGCTACTAAACACCAGGTGGACTCACTGTATGTCTCTTCCATGGAGCACATATACCAGGGACTGTTGTCACCATCCTTGACCTGTCTTTTGATGACTAATTTTCAAGTCATTTCAATGTTGGTGAGTTGTTTACAAATACACTCCCTAAATAGGACAGGAGAATCGCTAGAGAGTCAGGATTTTCTTCCCTTGTGTCAATGGTTCTGAATTGGAGAGAACAGGAAGCATGATGGGTACTCTTCAGCATGTGAGTCACTATGCAAGGTGTCTCATCTGGTTCTTTATTTGTATTTAACTCTATTTAGCTAATCAATTGTCATTACTTGTGACCTCATGGCTAGCACTGGCAGAGAATGAAATCCATGTTTGACTAAAACCCTATATATTAAAGACATAAAAATATAGCTCACATGTAATGGTGTTTATTTGAATGCAATGGAGTCTCTTTAGTTTCCACTGATGACTAATGTGATAGTGCAGGGAAATGGAAACCTAACATCTGGTCATTTACCATCTCCTTGGCAATCCCTATGTCAACACAAATCCAGAGCAGTTATTCCAAGCCAGTCCTGTGTAGAGTCATACGGGGAAGCACTTGAAAGTGCTAACAGATTGCATTATGGTTATTGGAAGAAATTGGAGTTTGTGAATTTAAAACAATAAGCAGTTCAAGTATTAATTACCAGTTTTCAAGGCACTGCATTTCTTTGCATGGCATCAACACAATGGATGTCTATAACTATTTCAGAGCCCTGCCATAAGCCTTTTCTTTTGAATCACTGTGTATCTTTGACCACATTTCCTTTACTCTGAGTTTCATTCTAATTTACATTAGAGAAGAAACCAAGCATTTTTACTAAAGCCTGCAATGCTTGTATTTCTGCAGCACAATGAGGCAAGTTTCAAAAATAATATCATACTTAAAGTAGCATAACATCCTTCACATGGAGTGCTGAATAAAGTAAAGGTAGTCCGGGTTATGAACATCTGACTCAAGTACAACCAATAGTTACAAATCAGCCCTAAAGCACATTATATTAAAAATTCAAAGTACACACAATAGTCTATATTGCAGGAAATGCCTGCTGCTGTGCAGCACATACAAAAACATTTTTATTACTATTGCTATATTATAATGTCAAAAATTTATAGTGTGTCTGTGTGGCTTTAATGTTTTTTTTGTTTGTTTGTTTTGTGTTTGGGGCATCACTGCCCTCTGGTGGTGGGAGTAGGAGGCCCAGCCTTTTTTCCTGTGGAGCCGCTGCTGGAATTGAACCTCCATCCCAGTGGACTGCAGTCCCGTGCTCAACCACTACGCCACTGGGGCTCAGCCCTTTCTTTAATGTTTTAATGAATTAAAATACTCTAAATATTATGTGGCAGAACAAATATTTGATTAACTAATGTTAGATAAAAACTATATCTACCTGTTTCACCTTATGTCCAAATTTGACTTAAAAGTGTAAGAATAGAAGTTATTCATAATCTGGGGACTCTGTGTTCACCAAAATCCAGAACTCTTATTTGCCTTTTGAATTTACATTAAGCATATTCACTGAAATATTGTATGTTACCTTGAAGGTTGAAGACAAATATATTTACTCTAATATAACTCAGAGCATGAACTAAAATTTTTCCAAACTTCTCTCAAAAAGTCATCCAAGAAGGAAATATACTGGGGCAACTTTGTATATAAGATTGCAAATGGCTGAGCCCTGGTGGCGTAGTGGTTGTGTGTGGGACTGCGGCCCACAGAATTGGCAGTTCAAATCCAGCAGCAGCTTTCCAGGAGCAAAGCCGGACCTCCTACCTCCCACCAGAAGGCAGTGATGCCCTCCCCCAAAAAAAACCAAGACTGCAAATGATGTGGTACTTTGAGGAAGTTAAGCTGAGTTGTGAAACATAAATTTGTTTTGATTTCTTTACTACCAAGAGAAATAAAAAGACTACAGTTCCTTTATTAATTTTATTAAGCATGTAAAAATCCCATTTGTGATCAAAATGCCTTTCTTTCTACAGCAAATGTTTTCCTCTCTCGTATAGAACTGTCTGTTGATTAATTGAGTGGGTGTTTTCTATATTTAAATAAATGGTTTTGGCCAAGGTTAAGTATAGCACCATTCATATTGTCATGAGAAATCAACAAAAGATAATAGATAGGCATCCTTTCTTAGTGTTGACATAATACTTTGTTTTCAAGTGAATACATGTGTACAGAAATACTTATTTAGCCGTCTAATTTTTACTCTTTTGTGAATCCTTTCTCCATCATAGACACATGCAAGCATTTATAAACAACATCCCTAAGTAGTATTTTCCTTCCAATAGGCACAAAGGCATTTAGGAAATAAATGTGAAATAAGATTTTATGCATTTGTAAAGTTACAGAGAAATTCTGGTGATTGGGCTAGCTAATTATATAGCACGTATATTTCTCCATGTGAACATTTAAAAATATTTTCATAGTATTCTCATTAATATCAATGACTTTTGAGTAAATGTATTCATGTTGGGAGTGAAATTTAAGATTCATAAAACAAAATATTGGGAGTTCTGTTATCATTTTAAAGTCATTTATCATAATTTCAATGTAAGAAATAGATAACATTTATAGAACCATGTTTATGTCCTAGGTGGGGACTGTGCTCAAGGATTTACATGTGTTATGCAATTTGTCCTCAGTGCAATGCTGAGTAGACATTGTTGCTATATAAATATGCAATTTTATAGAAGATGGGTAGCTGCTATGAAGAGGATTCTGGATTTTATTTTGGATAAGCTTCTAGAATGCCCTAACCTTAACCACTGTGCTCAACCATTTTTTAATCAACAATGATATGGTGGGAAACAGATAATAACTCAGTGAGATGTGTGTACGAATGACTATAACCTCTCATTTGTTTATCAGAAAAGCAGAATTCAGAGCATGAATAGAGCCACACACATGGTTCCAGATGGGGTCTAATCTCATGTTAATAACAGTAGCACCATGTTTTTGTGTCACACAGTAACACTTTGTGATCTCTAAGGTCAGCCACAGCCACTTGAATGTTCACAGGTAATGTGCTTCTCCTTTTGAAACAAGTGCGGGCTTCTAAGTTGTGATTTCAATCCTACACACAAAGACTCTGCTATTCCAGAGTTCTAAGATGGCTAAAGTACAGTTTATGAGTCTCCAGGTAAAGGTGAAAAGGAGAAGTTGTCACTTGTATCTTCTGTATCCAGCCTAGCTCACAGTCAGTCTCTGGTGCTTCCATCAACAATAACCTTGGTCATTCTGGGGCAACATCCTCTTTATTCTACTGTGAAAATTACTTTGCTTCCACTCCACAATGATTGGAAGTCAGAGCTTTCAGATGAAACCATGGCAACCAGAGAGATTAATTTCTGTGGTGTCTCAATCACACAAGCATGCTATCTCTCACACACATCACTGCTGTATAATAACAAAAGGACCAAATAACAACCTAGAAACCAAGTATGGTCACCTAAAATATATAGAAACCAAAGGATTTGATACTAGACAATTCTAGAAACATTTAGTGTGGGTAGAGTTATTAAACAATAGTTTATAAAGCCCTTAGCAAAGGCCATTACAAATTGTGCCTTCTGATCGCACACGGTTCCTATAATACCTTGTTTTAATAGAATTTCCCCATGTCCTGGGGAAAATCACATTTACTAAGAAATAAAATCTTATTTCACACAACACCTCATTTTTCTACATACCCGTTGAGCATGTGTGTATTGGTGAACTTCTTTTCACCTCTATTTTATATACAATTAAAATCATTCCTTTGCTAAGACCATTCCCTACAGGAAGACAGCAGGCCACAATGATATATTCCGCTGTGAATCAGAGTGAGGACTTACTCTCTAATCTCCACATAATAAGACACACAGACATTTTCTCTGAGGACCTTTACTGTTGTTCATCAGGAAATCCCACTTGGCACTTCATGAAGAATATTTCAGAGCTTACAAATTGATTATTAAGATGACAGAACAGCAGTTCAAATCTGATCCTTATCAAAACAACCAACGTCCTCAAAAGCTGAGTGATCTCTGGCCAAGCCACTGTGTTAACAGACTGCAAGGTCATGAGTTCAAGATTCTCATTTAATGCGTAAGCTGCTGATGATCCTGCTGTTAGCACTATTTGGAGACTGTCTCTCTGTGTCTTCAGGGCTGGTGTGGAAACATGGCTACATTTGGATTTGCTTCAAAATATAATAATAGGATTGGAAAATTAAGTGTTGTAAACCATTTTCTTCTTTCAAAGTGCTCTATTCTAGAGCTCTCTAGGAAGGAACATTGACTATGGCTCACTTTTATTTTTGGTGACAGAAGCTATTTATTCATTTGCTAGCTCTCATAGAAAGATCCTATTATTAAGTCATGGGGTGCTGCAGTCCCTTGCATGCAAACATCACATTTAAGCAATGGCAGAAATAAGTAAAGTGCACATGATATTTCTTCTATCCATGTGAGAAAATGCCATACAAGGATATTGCAGAAAAGCACCCACCCATCTATCTCATCTCCATTCTTGATGTGAAATACTTCTCTGCACTCAGTTCCATCATTTGTAAAAGGGACCTTACCAATTCTAACTCAGAGAGTGGTTGTATGGATGAAATGGATTCATACACTACCACCTTTTAGATCACTTTCTGGCATATTGTTGCTGTTTCGTGCCCTGTCGGTTTGGACTCCAGGTGACCTTACAGACAACACAAACGAGCACTTCCCAGTCTTCCTGCAGCCTGACACTCATTGTGATGCCTAGGTCTGCTATGGGAGTCATTATGCCAATCTCTCCCTTTAAAGGTCTTCCTCTTTTCCTCTGACCTCCTGTTTTACATGGTCTTTACTCAGGGTTGGTCTCTTCAGATAGCAAAGTCTTAACTATCCCTATTCTAAGAAGTATTCTGACTATACTTCTAAGGCAGATGGATGTGTTCTTCTGGTAGTCAACGTTCTTCCAATATTCTTTGTCAGACCATAATTAAAATACCTCAGTTCCTCTAAGGTCTTCTTTATTACCCAAATTTCACATGCATATGAGGGCATTGAAAATAATATGGCATGAGTCAGGAATACCTTAGTCCTAAAAAGGACATCTCTTTAACATTTTTTTTCTCTTTAACATTTTTAAGGGACTTTGCCAAATGCAATATATTGTTTGATTTCTTCACTGCTGCCTCCATGATCATAGACTGGAACCAAGCAAGATGAAATTCTTGACAGTTTCCATCTTTTCTTTCCTTATCATGCTGTGAGAATTTGGGCTTTCTGTATTTATTTTACATGGAGCTGCAATCCATACTGTGGGTTACAAATCCCAATCATCAACTTTCATTGGGAAGTGTTTTCAAAGTTCTCCTAAGTTTCAGCATGCCTGGTTCCTTCATTTGCTTGGTTCAGGTTGTTCAGTTTTCTTTCAATGCTGATGCTGAGATCTTCATCAATCAACCTTCTTGGATTATTTGTTCATCAGATAGATTGGATAAATATGGTGAAAAGATATGACCAGGCCCAGCCTTGCCTGATTTTAAACCATGCAGTATTCCCTTGTTCAGTTCAAAGGACGGATTTGGTCAATGAGCAGGTCAAACATGAGTACAACGGAGTTTTCTGGAATTCCTACCCTTTCAATGTGATCCACAGTTTTGTTTTTTATGAAGTTGTCCACAGTTTATTATGATGCACATGGTTGAATGCCTTTGCATAGTCAGTAAAACACGGGCAAATACCCTTTTGGTCTTCTCTGCTTTGAGTCAAGATCTGCATGAAGTCAGGAATGAAATCCCTTCTACCACATCCTGTTCTGATTATGGCTTATACATGTCTTATACCTGTTGATGTACTTTGGTAAACATTTTTAAAATTATTTGCAGCAAAATGTTGCTTGCATACCACATTAATAACAATGTTTGATAATTCCTACATTCTATCGGTCCTTTCTTAGCTTTACACAAAAAAATGGATGTTTTCCTGGTAATTAATCAGATAGTTTCTTCTAAATTTCTTAGAATACATGAATTATTGTTTATAAGTCTTCCTTAGCTTGTTGAAGCATATTGATTGGTTTTTCTGTCAATACCTGGAGACTTGTTTCTCACTAATGCTTTCAATGCCTTTTGGACTTCTTTCAATACCATTAGTTCTCAATCACATGCTCCCTCTTGAAAAGGTTGCAATGAGTCATGATACACGTTTAATAGTTTAAATACTGGTCACCTATATATACTAAAAATGTATGCCTGCAATTTTAAGGAGCCCTAGTGACAGAGTGGCTTCTTTGCTGGGCTGCTAATTTCAAGTTCAGCAGCTCCACATCACCAGCTTCTCCTTTAGGAGAAAGTTGAAATTTTCTCCTCTGAGAGGGAGTTAGAGGCTCGGAAAACACAGTGACGGTTCTAATTTCCCTAAACGGTTGCTGTCAGTCAGGATTGACTCAACGGCAGTGAACTTCACCCAAAATATGGCACAAAGTTTTTATTTTAGATTTCAAATGCTTATGCCCTTCGCAGAAGCTTAAGATCTTAATCCATATGTTACTTTTATAAATGTTGACCTGTTAAAATTATCCTGCATTAAGTAGTTCACTCACCAGAATCAATATGGTTACCAAAACTCAGTTCAGGACAAATAGAGTAAATATTTTAAGTGGGGGTAATCAATGCTCAAATTCTAGATGGAATATTTTTTTCCTTCTAGAATCCTAAGTACTATTTACTCAAGATATTTTGCATCTCTGTTTCTTCTTCATAAAATTCAACTCTCTTCAATTTCAAATACTCTATTTCATTTTCTATTCACTTATTTAAATACAAATATTTCCATTAATCTAAGTAATGAGATCTGCTACTACTATTCCTTACTTGTACATGTGCTTCCTTTAAAATATTTTTAATTTGTCAATAACTATGTAAGGTAGGAGATATTCAGTAAACATTTTAATGGAGACACTGAACACTGGAGAGTTTCCTAATTTGCGTTCCATCATAAAGCAAATTAATGGCAAGTTTTGCTTTGGGGCTCAGTTTTAGCTGGATGTGATTTGATTCTGTTACATCTAGAAATCTTTCTGACTGTTCCCACCCACACCTCTTAAGTGCCAGCTTTCCCCAGTGTCTGTGTTGGTCCTGATGAATGTGGTTCTCTTTTGCTTCCTGTTATTGTAGACCTTTGTGTGACCCCCAAGACCATCCCCAATTCTTGTTTTACATACAATTGCCTCTCCCGGGATTTGACTTTAGTCGATATGGAGAAAATATATTGTGTCTTCAACGTGAAGCAAAAATTAGAACATATTTCGGGAAATACTCTATTCAAAAAGTATGCTATATGTAGCATAATTTTCATGCACTAAATTTCTTTATTCTTAGAAGAGTCCTTTCTATGAGAAAAAGAATAGCTTTATATAAATAATTTGGCACCATATAAACAAGTACAAGTGATACCTGGGTTCAAGGGAATCATTCCACTATGTATCATGTGTCTCATTTATATGAAGTCTCAAATCAGTCAGAAATTTGAAACTTCAAAAATCAAACCGTTGATGAAATTGAATTTCAAACATTAAATTGCTGAACAGAGAAAACTCTGCTCACTGTCCCATTGAATTTATTTTTCCCTTGAATACTTATTCTGATTAAGCTTCTACCTTTCACACCACTAATACTTTCATTTCTCTTTTGAGTTATGAATTCTTTCATGTGGGTGAATTGATCAAGTGTTGTTTAGTATATAGCTTTAAATTAACTTTCATGTTAATCTTCATTATATTTGAATGTTCTGTTTTTTAAATTTAAAACTGCACTAATAAAAATACTTGAGGGGCATTGCCAGCTCAACAAAAGAACAGTGTCTATATGAAAGGCATTGCTTCCGTATGCTTTTTATTTCACATTTTGCCTGTTTTCTGTAAATAACTGAATTTCAAACTGAGACTTTATCTACCTACATTCTGTTAACTACATGAGGACAGACATTATTCACTATTTACCATTGGGATGCTAAGCAAAGTTTGGCAGTTCAAATCCAGCAACTAGTTCTGGAGAAAGGAAAGCCTGTCAGCTCCCGTGAAGGTCTAGTCTTGATTATACTGTGCAGGGTGGCTGTCAGTCCACATCGTCTCAAGGACTGGAGATCACATTAACAATCCCAGCACCCAGAATGTCATTGGATACATTAAAGTAAGTTAAATATTTGTTTTTAACCTAATTTTATAAGCAGAGATAGATAATAGTCATCCATGAAGATGAAAAGTAGAAAATTTGCCATTATTTTAAGTACTCCAATGAAAACTTTGCTTTGGATAGTAGACTTTTAATTCTCAACAATATCAAATAATACTGCTAGATGGATTACTGGACTTTAAAATAATATATATAGCTTTATAATTATTTTGCTGTTTTAGAATGACTCTCTTCAATAGTGTATTCTACCACCCCATATCTATTGTAGGGTGGGCAATGAAGCTGGTTTGTCCTGAATATCTTATAAAATTCATTGCCCCAAAGTGGGCAGACGATTCACACATACAGTCTTTGCAATTTGCTACAACTTCAATAAGTGACTCAAACTGTTTTTGTTAAGGTCCATTTTATAGCTCCTCTTAGACTAATGTCTTGTCATTTGAACTAGTCGAACTAGACTAGAAGAGAATGTCACTTTTGAATGTCACTGGTGCCCAGTGCTTGCCAAAATCTTATGAATGGAAGAATCAGTGATAGCAGATATGCCAAAGAGTTTGGAAATTATATATATATTCTCTGCAACATTCATTATAGGTCATTGGAACAAAACTTGAGAGACAAGATTTTGCATGAAGGTGTCTGTTATTACTTTTGATTGATACGCTTGCAAAGTTTGTTATTGGAGATTTAGACTATTCTTTAAGTATTAAAGGACTTGTTTATTTACTAGAATAAAGGGGAGTCAGTAAGCTATGTAGAACACTGCTAGACTTAATATTTCAGGCTACCACATAGTTAGAGTTCCAAAAATAATGCAGTATTTTCCTGAGATTGCATTTGCCTGCAATAAAAGTTGCTATCCTTTGATTGCCAACATTGTTTCTTAATATTTATATTACTTTGTTACTTTAAATCTTAATATTACCAATACTTTTATTATTACTACCATTTAGTACTTGAAAAAACAACCCTATTAAAAGTTAAAGTAAAATGAGGTCTCCTAAATAAAAATACATACATGATTTCATGGAAATTATTATTTGTTGTATACTTTTATGTAGGTAAAAACGTGATGTAGCAACCCTTTAATTTTCCCATGCTGCAATAAAAAATGTTATAGACATAAAACTATATTTAGAGTACTTGAAACATGAGCATGATTGTGTATATGTATGTGAAGTGTGATAGAAGTGTGTATATGCATATCTGTATGTCTTTTATCTTTTGTGCATAAGCATAAAGGCACACATAACTGTTCTCTAAGTGGAAGAGTTCTACAGACATGTTGTGAAACATAATATGCTTAAAATAAATTTTGAAATATTTTGAGTGTTATCCCTAATTTTTATTCTTAATATTCTTATTAAGGAGCAGGATGACTGGATGGCATTATAGGACCTGGTATTAACTCTCAGAAGAAGTCATATAGATGGCATTATAGGAGCTGGTATTAACTCACAGAAGAAGGCATATATTGCAAGTCTTAAAATTTTATATAAAGAAGCCATGTAAAGTGTGTCTGGGGAATATGAAGGGCAGGGTCTTAGCCTTAGCACAACAAAACTTGATCCTGCAGACTTGATCCTGCTATATGTTGGCACAGATAGAACTATGACCAATTAGCAATTTAATATTAAAGAGAATGATAGAGTATTCTGAACCCTGTAGAGGCTGGATTTTGGTCATTGGTTTCGATGGTCAGGAACGTCTTCAATTAAAAGGCCACCTGTATATATGTTGCATGACTGTTGATTGTCTCATGTGTGTTTGTCTTTTATGTATGATTAATACACACAATGTTTTTCTTTTCTTTCCTTTTCCCTCTTTGTAGAAATTATTGAGCCTACTACCTCTAGTCCTGTCACAAGTCCAGGTCAGTATCCACATACATTCACGAAGTATGTTTGGGTACTTTTTCCATTAAGTAAGACACTTGCGTTGTCGTAGAAATAAACTGAGTGGATTATGAGTCGCTTGCTTGCGGCACCACTCTAATGTCTGCTACTTGTCCTCGTCTATCTGTGATTCGTCCTCCCTCTGTATTGTGCATTCTGACCCTGATTTGAAGTTAACATCTTTTACTCCACTCTTTAGCGCTCAGGCAGTAAATCTGTGCCACATTGTGAAACAGTTGCAAGGTGATTAGCTTCTGCAATATCCTTGCAAACAGAGCTGTAGAGTTTACAAGGTTGTCTGGGTAGCTATTAAAAAACTATTTACTTTGGCTTGGTATTACATTATTATAAAATCATTATGGAACAGGAGAGCATTTAGTGCTCCTAGAGGGAACAATACCTAAAGGAAAAAACCTATGCTTCCACTTTTGGAATATTATAGTGGGTTATTTTGGACTCTTGAACCTGTCAAATCAAAGGACTTATTTCAGTTTGTGGAGCTTTATTCTCAGATTGTTCCAAATTCAAACACAAATACTCAATCTGAAAAGATAGGCCTTTTCTGTAAGTATGTTTTTAAGTGTTGTTTTCAACTGTGAACAATTCTGGATGACAAGAAATCAAGATAAAAGCTATTGATATTAGAAACAACCTTTATATTGTTATATAGGAATTTGGTAGTTCATTTTGAACATTGGCTGCTGGCGATTTAAAGAAGAAAGTGGAACTGTTAAAGTTAGTTAGCTTTGAAAAGTTTATAGGGATTTCTAGTAACTGCTGAGTTAAGAATTTGTTGGTGCTCCCTAACAGAAGAGGTATAAGTGAGTTAAAGAGTTATTTCTCTTCTCATTCCAGAAATGGCACTAAATTTTAGTCTAAAACAGGATATGCTGATCTGGGAAACCAAGTATTTTAGAAATAAACAAACCTCTATCTCTCAAATTGTAATCAATCAAAAATGCTTAAAATTGCTTTAGATGATTATGAATACCCACACCCCAAAATACACAAGTTTGAGCAAGTCTATGATTATATTTTTAAGAGCCACATAAAATAACATTTTCTGGTCAAATTATAGGATAGTCTCCTAACCTATTAAGCCAAAGTGTTTTGGGGTAGTCTGTTTTAAGTGATTTTTTATAGTTGGTGCACACAGGTTCAAGTTGCATGATTGATAATAATTACCTCATTTTACAGTTGCAGCTAAGAGCCTCTCATGATTGACTGATATCTTCATATAAATAGAACTAGTAGGTATTTGTATCTAGTTTCCCCTTTAACTTCTAACTATTGATTAGGTTTGGTTCCTTTAAGCACCTATGGCCCCAAAGAATAATGCAATAATATCAGGCTCGTATGTGAGCTTAGAGATAAACCTGTAAGTCATCCTTTGGATTTCCTTTTTCTCAATCCATTTTAAAGAAGATAGTGATTAATTTCCATTTACTTATGTTACCTCACAGTTAGGAGAAAAACTAAATAGCTACGTATTTTCTTCTTCATCCATTGCCCTAATAACTGGATGGAATCTTTGTAAATTTTAAAAATAGTTTGCTGATTTACTCACATAAAAATGAGTAAGGTATAAAATAGCCTCCTGAGAAATTCAATGACACTGTATTTGCCCAAATTTTGTTTTGTTTTGCTTAGAAATATTTTTGTTCAGGATATGTGTAGGCAGACTTATTCCAATTTGACTATACACACACACACACACACACACACACATATATACACACACACAATTTTTTTCAAGGGCCATGTCCCTTACAACTAAACCTACCTGTTATAAATCAATCAAACAAACAACAGTGACAAAAACAAAAAGTGTTTACCTCTAAGAGATATTTGGCTTGAGATTCAAGAGTGTGAACTCCGGAGTCAAGTTGTTGAGGCTTCCAGTCCAAATACTAACGGTACTACAATTGTAGCCTGTGTAAACTCAGTCAAGTCACCACAGCTCTCTCTGGCAGGACCTACCACATACAGTTTTTATCTAAGTTGAATATATCAATATTGGTAAAAAGGTTTATTACATAAGGGAGACAAAGGGGTACTTTTTGTTGTGAGAATCATTACATATTTTATGAAAAATGTGAACTAAAAGACACTAAATTTTTCCATAGATTTCATGAAGCTTCTTTATATACATATATTTATGTACTCATATAAACCAACATATATGGAATATTCATATATCCCATACATTGCTTGTTTGTAGAGCAAGTCTAAGAACTAGTTTAAAGGTAAGAAATTGATTTCAATTGCAACTTTATAATCATTGTCGCTCTCTATATAATGCCTAAGAAGCACACCATTTTGCCTCCAAACCAGTCAATTCATTACTAGAATTCGATGTACTGAAATTATGAACACACACAAAAGAGTTTAATTTCAATTCCTTATCCTTAAATATTTAAAGAAAAAAATGCAAACCTATTTTTGTTTGTTTGGGGGCATCACTGCTCTCTGGTGGTGGGAGCAGGAGGCCCACTGCTGGAATTTAACCCCCATCCCAGTGAGCCACAGTCCCGCGCACAACCACTACTACACCATCGGGGCTTGGCTCAAAACTGTAAACTTTTGAAAATAAAGACTGCTTCTTGAAAGATTAATAAGTAGATGTTGAATTGAATTGAAAGTTGGAAAATAAACATAACTATCAATGAAAAGCATCCTTCATTAATAGGGAATGTGTGAAAAGCCGCCAGAGAACAGTTAGGTTAGGGAAGCATTTGAAGAGTTAGTGTTTATAGCAGGATTTAAAGAGTGGTATAAATGATAAATAAAAGCCTTTAAAATATGTACACTCTGTTGAACATGATAAAAAAAGGATTTGGCAATATATAACTCTAAGCAAATGATCATTAAAGGCAGATGGGGAAATATTTCATCCTATGATAAAAGCTGTACTGTTAAAAGTTCCAGTCATTCAAAACAATGTCTTAAAAATCCATCATCTAAATTAAAATAGTTGATGAAAATTCTGACAAAAATATCAAGGGGGAAAATTTACCAGATTTTCAGGCTAGTCTAATTGCTGCTTCAATGGAAGTCAAGACAGAGCTTGTTTTCCTAATGGCATTGCTGAAAAGTTAAAGCAGAGATTAAAAGGGCATAGTTATTAAGACATTGTACACACCAAAACAGATTGAAGAAAGTAGATTTATATCACTTATGTCCATAAGTCCTAAAGAAATTAAGATCCTGAAGTCATAATTTATATTTTTATATATCTTGACATGTCAGAGTCTGTTTCAATGGAAGGAGATGAAAATTGAATTACTAACACCATTATTCAAGAAAAGACCATGAAATATAGTAAGTACTAAGAACAAAAGAAACCTCTTTTTTGATCAGTCTGTCTCAAAGTTTGAAAGGCGAAGGGCATTTCTCACAATGAATATGCATGAATTTTAAGATTCCATCTACTTTTATTATAATTGCCCTGCTGAGCCATATGTTATTCTTGGTAACAGTCCTCAAACTTAAAAATACATACTATTAGACCAATAAAACCAACTCAATCAGCTTTACTTAATTTTGCCATACATACTCCTGTTCACATTTGCAATGACCTTTGCAATGACCAAAGGATACTCTAACGTTAGTATTTGACTTTGTATTTTGTTAGTATTTAATATTGAAATAGGCACACTAGTACTCTTATGCCTATATGATTTCCAATGACAGCTTATTGGTCGTGAGTATATTATACTCACTTACCTGTCATGAGTATATTTTTGCTTTGATCCAGCAAGTCAAGGAGGAACTTCCCAGTTTAGAATCAAATTCAAAATGATCCCTTGAATCTTATTTCACATTTTGGTTGTAATTATCTATGTCACATGAAAGTGAAATATTCAGGTAAATAATAATTCAACTGATTTGATGTTGGTTTTGGAAAAGCAATGGAATAAGCATTAAGTCTGCCATCTTTTTTTAGGCTTATGGAGAATTTGCTGAATGCACCCTTACCATTTGTCTATTTGTTTCCCCTGGAAATAATCACTAATAAGCATCACCTAAATTGCTACATTGGTAATAATTTACTTTTAATGTTAATGTCATTGTTATTTGTACTAAAAATTTTTATATATCTATAGAAAAATTTGAGGAAGTGAACTTTACAGTCAGTGTTGGTTAGATTTACCAAATGCCATTTTTAAATATCTGTTGCTATACACACTGGACTGATAAGTGTTTTAAGAACATTTTTAAGTTCTTTCATTATATATCGTTCCATGTGTTGCCCATGAGAGATGAAACAATTGTAGTACTGAAGGTAAACTTAGCAAGTATATTCAAAGTCTAAATAAAAATGCCTAGAATCTATCATCCAATATAAGTATGCCTTATGTGTTGGGCCAGGTTGACTAGAGAAACAAATCCAGAGACATTCATATATGTGAAGAAAGGAATTTAAAACAAGGAGTAATTGCATATCAGGAAAACATCCCAGGTCAGTCTGAAACTAGCCCATAAGTTCCACTTAAGACTCATGAGGCCACATGCTAGGGATTTAGAATGCAAGAAGATCAAAGGCCAATGTGTGAAAAGTCTTGTGGATCCAGTGGTGGTAGAAGTATCACAGGGCTAGAATAGGTCTTCAAGTGACTAGTCATCCAGAAGGTGAAGACAAAGGGACAGAGAGCTTTTCCTAGCACCTTTCCTTATGAGGAGGTCATGCCCACAAGAAGGCACCCTCAGATTAACTTGATTGACAGGCTAGACTCCAGCACTACACTTCAAGTTGACAGAAAAGTATGTATCTACATAGACTGCCCCTTGTCAAATTGACACATTTATACAACTCCTTAGCTATGCATAATTTTTAAAACAAACACAACAGTAAAATTATATATGTACCTAAAAAGATAAAACTAAAATCCATGCAACTTAAAATGTTCTAGGCTCATTTAGATATAATATTATATATGCAAATAAAATGAATGTATTAATAATAATATGCGAACACCTACACCATCCTACCAAAATATTACACACCAATAAAAACTGGTAAGCCAGTCACGCCATTCCTTTACACTCCTCACTTTGGGTATGCAACTACCACTAGACTGGTTCTAGTGTTCTGATGAGACAAGCATGTTTTCTGAAGTGAAGAATCTCCATCCCAGTTGTAACATTTTGAGTCTTTATCCATAAGCAAAGTCAAATCAAGACAGGCTGTCCATAAAGCCGGCAGCAATATGTACCTATTCACAGATCTTATTTTCACCTAGTCGGGATCTGGTCAACTCAATATGGGCTGCCTTGTGTAGCCTCAACAGGGTCACTATTGACCACCTAGTTTTTGGACTCTGAACCCCGTCACAAATTCTTAATAGCACTAGCTCCCTTGGGCAAAGTCGCTTCACAGGCTCAGGCAGGTTCTGCACAACCCGATAAATTTCAGGTCAGCCAACCCTCTCTTGTCTTCACCTCCAATCCCTGTGCAGTACGTCCACGGGTGTCCGTGGCTGCACTCAACCTGCCCCTGTCTTGCTGCTTTCTTCCCATTTCCACTCAACAAAGTGATCCATGTGATCACCTAACAAACATTTCGGGCGGCCCACAGCTACCTTTAGCTTTAATGCAGAGAGTTGAGAGTTTCTTCATGGCTGCATTTTTTTTTCCAAATTCAAATACAAACATTTAGATAAAAAAATTTTAAGGTCAGATTCCTTATCTTTTTCTTCAGTCTGAAAACTGCTCTTTCCGCCACTCTTTTGCAATGAGAATGTCCAGAGCACGCAAGGCTCTAGGTGCAGCTTATCTTTTTACAGCCTTCTTTGTAGGTGTGTCCAATGGTCATTTAAAGTTCCAATTTAATGACTAAAGGCACTGAAATTACAAACTCTCTATTTTTTTGGTGGGGGGTGGGCATCACTACCCTCAGGGGGTGGGAGTAGGAGGCCCAGCCTTTGCTCCGTGGAGCTGGAATCGAACCTCCATCCCAGTGGGCTGCAGTTCCGCGCACCACTACGCCACCAGGGCTCAGCCCTCAAACTCTCTATTTTTATACTTCCCAATAATCATTTCTATCACACAGCATATCAATAACAATAGTTAGAAGAAATCAATGTACGTCTAGTACAGTCAGATCCTAAAAGTATTTGTACAATAGTCAAGGTCATTCCTTAGATCCACTATCCCTTCCCTATGCACAATGGCCTGAAGCCTCTCTCTGTGTAAGTCAAGCTGTGTGTGCATGGGTGGGGTGTGGGGGGGTGTGGGGGGGCTTTTTTTTAGCCATTTTAACTATGCATCATGGTGTCAGAGAAGATGATCAAGGGGTCAACTTTCCCCCGAGCTCAAAATTTATATTTATCACGGTCATTTTCACCATTTCAGACAAGAATACCAAAAGCAACAAAACAATCAAAGAAAGGAGTCAAAAATGTTCATTTTGTAAATACCTCAACATATTTCAAACAGCAAAAATGCTTTTTGAAGGAACACACTATACAATGTGTATAAACTGGATCATCTAAATTAAGGAAATGATCTTGTGATGCAAACAAATCCCTATTTAAATAGAATAATTCCTGTCTGATTCATACACTTTGCAGATAACTTTTCACTTCACTGGCATACTAAATTTTGTGAAACCTAGAATGTCTGTTTGGGGAGGTGGAGGGTATCTCACAGAGTCACAGTTCTTATCTTCTATAAAGGGCAGTCTTCATCCTTTAGCAAAAGCTTATTGAATAGCAAAGGCCTGGGTTCTGAGAGAATATGGTTATTATCTTCAAGAAGTTTGTCATCTATTAAGGAGATAAATATATGCATAACTTCATTTTCCCTAAAATCTCAATTTAGGGAAAAGAAAGACAATTGAGCATGGAGTAAGTCTTCACATATATGAACAGGGTCGCTATAGACTGAACATAGTTGGTAAAAGTATTGGGCATTATTTTATGCAAGAGCAATATGGACTCAGTTCAGAAGTACAAAATGTAAGTTATTGAGGCTCAAACTTACTTGATTTCTATACTTTTACCATCTACTACTGCGCCTGACCCTTGTGTGTTGGACGATTTCAACAAAATTTCCGAACCACGTAAGAAAACTTTTAAATCCCACATTAAAATAACTAAGTAAGCAGACTGCTGGACATCTACTACAAAGCAATTTTCAGTGCTCCTTAAGTGGTAGCTGACACACTTCTGTAATTGAAATGATGAGACTTTGTTTCAAATGCCTTGAGCATGTTATAAAGAGGGACGAGTCTGTCCTTCTGCAGAAAGATGTCATGGTTCATAAAACTGAAGGACCTGAAAAAGAAGAGGATCTTCACATATCTAGGAGAATGGCTGCAAAGACAGGCCAGCATGCTATAGGAAGGGGCGGTGACTGGTTTTGTTTTGCATAGGGTCCTAGGAGTCAGACCAATGGATTAGGGCTCTAGTGAGCAAGCTTTTGTAATTTTTAAAATTCATCTAAGTAATAAAATTAAATTAAAAACACAAAATCCATTTACTACCTATTGGGCCCACCCTCACCTATCTTGCAGTCATAAATTCATCGATAAAAGAGTTTCCTAACCATACTTGCATAATAGCATTCTTAATGGGAATTTAAACTTTATTAGTACAGTCTTTCTTCTTTTAGTTGCTTGTTTATTCAGGTCCTATACTCTAAAAGGCCACTTAAAAATAAATTGACATTACTTATTAATGAAATTAATGAATGGTTTAAAAACCATAAGCAGTATAAATGGTTATAGGACACACAAAAACAACTTTTATGTAACAGTATCACTTACCCATAAAACTCATTCAAAAATAGGGGTGGATGTAAAAAAATAAATAATTGCATCATAGTAAGAAAAACGGAATGTTAACCTACTTGTATATTACAAAGAAAAATTTTAAATATCAATACCTATATCAAGCATATATTTCGCTAAATAAATTAATTGCCATATGAATGGATGGATGATAATCTTGTATTTAGTCCATGGGGATAAATGACAAGAAAGTGAGGAAGATGACAGAATTTGAACGATAAGTCACCTTTCAATGATCCTGTCAGTGTTAGACAACAAATTGACTATCTGAATGTCTCTTTGTTATGTTGCAAAGATGGTTGCATGTTTTTTAAGCACCTCAAATTCCAGTAGAGGAGAAGTTCATGGACTGGCGACATTCCCAGAATGTGATAGAGATATGTGCAATGCACTCTGGTAATATATAGACATGCTATCAGTACCAACCTGAGGGACTTCAGCAAAAGCTTTCATGACAAGGTAATTCCTAACTTTGGTGGTTTAAGGAAGGGGTAAATGAAAGAAAAACCTCTACAGACAGATCATTTAGCTTGGGAAAATAAATATAAAATAAGTCATAATATAGATAAGAGAAATCTCCAGTTGCTGCAGTACCCAAAGAATAGTGTTCAGTGTGGTTAGGGGAGTGGGCAGGGACAGATCCTGAAGGGTCTGTGTGCCTTACTTGGAAGCTTGTTCTGTTTAGCTTTAAATGTAACTTAATTTAGGCAGTGGTCCTAGTGGCTTAGGGTTACAGATTAGGCTGGAAACTAGTGATGGGATTCAACTGGTTCACCCAATGTGAAAGTCATAAATTTACTTTTCTTGCCTTTTTTTTAGTGTTTCTCTGTGAAACAGCATATTGTAAGCTCTGGTAATAATGTTCATTCTCTCCATAGGTATAAAAGTTAGATGAAACTATGCTTTTAATATTTGTTCCTTTCATAAAGTTCACTATCTTTTAATAAAATTGTATATTTCTCTTGCCTTGCACATGTTACTTCAGTAAACAGACATATAACATAGAGAGAGAAAGTGCCTGACAACCAGAGGGCGACACAAGCTCATTCATTTCAGCTTCATAAAATGCCAAATTCATAGGAAATCCTATGAGTGAATTATATAATTCCTGAAACTGTTCAAAGAACTAAAAATATTATCAGAAAAATTGCTATAAATTCAACAGAAGCCAAAGGGTTATTTTTCAAAGATTAGCATAATAAATTGAGAAGAGAAGTCACCTAATAGTTTATAATATATCGCACACAGTGACTATTGTCTATCTGGCCTATTTGTAAAGGTCTGAGATCCTATTCTGTACTCAACTGTGTAGACTGGAAGAACAAATTCAGCGAAACTCAGATATGTAAAAGAGAGGTTTATATCAAGAAGTAGGTATATACCAGGAAAACATCTCAGTCCAGTACAGATCCAGTCATTAACTCCAGTACTCATCCACAAATCACTCTTCAGACTCAGCCAAAAGTAATGATGCAAAATGCAGGAAGGTCACAAACTGGTGGATGAAAAGCTTTATGGATCAAATGGAAGCATCACAGGGCTGGCCAGACTCAGCTTGACTTGCTGGCAGGAAGGTGAAGACAGAGAGAGAAAGGAAGTTCCCGGGACCCTCCTTATAAGAATGTCATGCCTACAAGGAGGCACCATCAGTAGGTGACCTGATATGCAGGCTAAACTCCACCCCTGCACTTCAAGTTGACATGAAATATGTAACTGCCACATATTCCTACAGTGAAACTATGCTTAATGATAAATTACATAGTTGATGCTGCTCAGATAAGTGAGGAATATTCAAGGGAGGACACTATTCAGGAAGGAAAATGGAAAATATCTTAAAGAACAATTTAAGGTTCTTTGTCAAATGTCACTTTTTTCATTAATATTTTAAAACTTTCTTATAATATAGTCACCTCTTAGTATTTGTATACCTCTTAGGTTTTTCTTATATAAGTATTAGCTGTAAGAGATAAGCCACATTTCATATATTATGTTTTCTTACTTACAATAGACATTAGGGCAGCAAACTGGTGATTGAAATTATTTGAACCCAAGACTTCTGCTAGACACAGGACAGAAAAGGATTTCTACTCCTTTGCAGAGATACAGTCTCAGAAAATGACCGAGGCATTTGCACGCTGGCCTCCTGGGTCATGAGGAGGCAGAATCGACTCTACAGCAAGCAGTGAATTTATTATTTTTCTTTTTTTTGAAAGCTAATCCTTGGCCAAGCCAAAACTAGTATCAGGAAAGAGATAATAAAAGGAGTCTAAGCTGGGACAGGGACAGTAAGTTAAAGAGAAAGGAACCAACCTTAAAATTATTTATAAGGTAAATTTTTCAAAATTTGTTTATTAATTATACTTGATTAATGAAAGAGAATGAATGAAGAAAGATTTCCACATTCTTGATCATCTACCGAAATAAAGTAAAGCACTTTGGTTTTCTTTCAAATAGTTAAGATTTTATCCTGTATGGAAAAATAATTCATTGTTTTCTTTTGTGTTGAACAGGGAAGTAATACGACTTCCTATGTCTTGCAAATGTAATTCCCAGGACAGAATGAGCACCAAAAGAAAAGAAAATAAGAACAGAGGTGTGATAGAACCAAGCAAAGCTTGTGAAAACTCAGTCCCTTGCTTGATGTTGTCTCTCAGATTTCTCCCTGACTATACACATCCCTCTACAAATTTAGTGATGAGTCTCTGGAAAATAGGTAGCGAACTTTTGGTATTATTTAAATATTTTAAGGTTTATGAATTATCTTTTTCTACCTAATTTGAAACAATCAAACTTCCATTATCCTTTGATTATTAGAGGGAATTTAAGATAGACCAGAATATATTTTGAGTCCTAATTAATATGTATTGATATAATGGATTCATCTATTTAATTCTAATTATCCACAATTAGTTGATTAATTTCCAAATAAAGTATAGCAAAAAATCTATAATGCAAATTGGGGTGCAGTGGTTCCTTTTTTATGAGCAAAGCGAGTGCTATGTAATCTTTACTTGGTGTTAATTCACCCTCTCATGCCTTAGTACCTTTATCACTGTCTGTTTAAAAGAAATGATGACAGTTTAGACCATTGTCCTTTTGATTTTGATTATTTAGACTTAGAATATATTGCCACCAAATAAATGGATCAATTATGTCAAAGTAAATAGTGAATATAAGACTGTAGTATATTAAGTATGTGACTTGAATATTTAACATAATTTTTAAGGCAAAACATGATTATTAAAGTACTTCTGTCAATTAGACTGATGAATAGAAGTCCTAATCAGCAACTACAAATACATACTAATGTTGGTGTTCTTTTAAGGTGCCATTGAGTCCTTTCCAACAACTTATGTACAATAGAATGGAACACTGCCCAGTTCTGCACTATCCTCATTCCCATTGTGAGTCCATTGTTGCAGCCCCTGTGACAATTTATCTCATAGAGTGCCTTTCTCAGCCACAAAAGCACGGTGTCATTTTTCAGGGACTGGTTTCTTTTGTGATCGTGTCCAAAATATGTGAGATGGAATCTCCCGGTCTCTTCCTCTAAGGAGTGATTCTGTATGCATTTTTTCCAAGGCAAACATGTTTGCCCTTTGTCAGATCACTGTACTTTCAATATTCTTAGCCAATATCACAATTCACATACATTGATCGTTCAGTCTTCTTTATTCGTTGTCCAACTTTCATATGAATATCAGGCAACTGAAAAAACTGCAGTTTTTTGGTCAGGTACTCCAGTCCTCAAAGTAACACCCTTGTTGTCAATTCTCTAAAGAGCTTTTATGCAGCAGATTTATCTAATGCAATATGTCTTCTGATTTCTTGGCTGATGCTTCTATAAGCATTGATTGTGAATCCAAGTAAGAGAAAATCTTTGCCAAATTCAAATTTTTTTTCCTATTTGACCTGATGCTACTAATTGGTCCACTTGTGAACAATTTTCGTCTTCTGTATATTGAATTATAATCCGCATTGAGGTCCGCAATCCTTGATCTTCATCATTATGCACTTCAAGTTCCCCTCACTTTCAGCAAGCATCTACACACACACCTTCCTCCAATGTTGATGCCATGCCACATGCCATGCCTGAATCTTGGGCAATATGCTGCCAATTTACTGTAACTAAATAATGTCAGGTGGAATTCTATCGATTCCTGAATTCTCATTCTTGAATAATGATTGCAGTATTCCTTGCATTTCTTCTTTCACTACCATTGACTCTTGTTCATAGATCTCTTGAAATGGTTGAATGTTAACTAGTCTTTTTTGGTACAGTCACACTGTATTTCCACTTCCTTTTGTTGCTTTTAGTATCATTCAATATTTGCCCACAACTATTTCAATATTTCAACTCAAGATTTGGATTTTTATGTTTCCATTTAAGCTATGCTGACATTGTTTTCCCATTTGGTTTTTTTTTTTTGGGGGGGGGGGCATCACTGCTCTCCGGTGGTGGGAATAGGAGGCCCAGCCCCACTGCTGGAATTGAACCTCCGTCCCAGTGGGCCGCAGTCCCACGCACAACCACTATGCCACCGGGGCTCAGCCCCCCATTTGGTTTTATAACTCTAGGTTTTTGCAAATTTCATAGTACTATGCCTTGTCTTCTGAATCTGCCCTTTGAAGGTTTCTATTTAGTTCTTTGACATCATCATTTCTTTTTTATTTTTTGTCTTAGCTACTCTACAATTCAGAGAAAATTTCAGTCTCTTTTTACTTCCGCTTTTATTATCTCTTTCTTCCCGTTCTTTTAACAATCTTTGACTTTCCTCGTGTTTGATGCCCTTGATGTCCTGCCACAGTTCATCAGATCTTCTGACACAAACTTTCAATGTAATAGATCTGTTCTTGAGTGTTCTTACCGTTCAAGTGAGATATGCTCAAGGTTGTATTTTGGTTCGCATAGCCAGGTTTGGATTTTCTTCAGCTTTGGTCTGAGTTTGCATAAGAGCGAAGGATAATCTGTTCTATAGCCTATCCCTGACTTCATTTTAGTTATGGATATTGAGATTCTCCTTAATCTAGTCCCACAGATGTAGTCCATTTCATTTCTGTGTATTCCATATGGATATATATATATATATATATATATATATATTTGTGATAAAGCTGATGGCCTTATAAAATTTCACATGCAATCTATGGCTTTATGTCTATCACCAGGAACATATTTTCTAACTACAGTTCCTTTCTCTTTCTTTCCAACATTTGCTTTCCAGTCATGATGAATTATCAATATATCTTGATATCATGTATGATACATTTCACATGGAAGATATTGGTAGAATTTTAATTTTTATTTATTCTTTTATATATTTTCTCTTTTGTTCTCTAGCCCTAACCCTAACTCTAGGTAGAATTTTTAAATTTGTGAGTCACTAGCTTTAGTGGCTGGTGTATAAATTTGAATAAGATTTGCATTGATTTGCAATTTTCGGTGCAGCTTTTTCTTCCCTTTGCCTTAGTTCTTTTTCCATTAAGAGCAAGTTTCAGCATGTTCTTGTGTCCACTTTGATCTTTTCCCTATTCCTTTTTTAGTGATCTTTTGCTTTCTTCATGTTTGATGTCCTTGGTTTCCTCCCAGAGCTCATCCGGTCTTCTGTCAATAGTATTCAATGCACCATTATTGTTGTCTGCAGATAGATGTTATCCTTCATGGACAGAATTGTACTTTAAGATGGATGTTGAAATGTCCTTTTTAATGATGCCTGCAATACTATTCCTGTTGCATAACATATTCCCAGCAAAGTAAACCATGATTTTCAGATTCAAAATGACAAATACCTGTTCATATCAGTTCCCTAACAAGAATATCTATCTTTATGTATACCATTCAATTTCTACAACATTCAATTTCTCTTAGATTCATACTTCATACTTTCCAAGTTGTGATTAATTCTTGATGTTTACAGCTATTTATTCTCATTTTGGTTTTGATCCTTCCACAAATGAGCATCCTGATGGCTTTGCTCCTTCTGTAACATTATCCTCAACTGTACTTTGAGAAGGTAGCTCTTCCTCAGTTATCGTGTTTTCCAGGTAAAGTAGAGAAACAAATTCATAACCATACATATGCATATAAGGAACAGGTTTATATACAAGAGGAATGGAACATTGAGAAAGTATCCCAACCCAGTCCATTCCAAGTCCATAAGCCTGATACTAGCCCATATGTCCAAGACCAATCTATAAAGACTTCTTCACACTCATGAAGCACATGCAATGGTGCCAGGACAATCACAGACCAGTGGGTGCAGATTCTTGTGTATCCAGTGGTGGTAGAAACACATCAGCACTGGCAGAGGTTTCTATGTAGCTTTTCTGACTTCAGAGAGAGGTCTGGTTCCATCAGGGTAGAACCATGAGGCTTCTCCTCTGTGATGGCTCACAGGGAATCAGTCTTGTGTCTAGTCAGTAGAGTATCTCCAAGAGTCTGAGTCTATATTCTCTAACCTCCATGGGATAAATACCACGAGATTTTCCAGAATTCTCAGAGAAAGCCATGCTCACACAGAGTTCTCATTGGCTATCTCCAGATTGATAGGCTAGACTCCACCCCTACACTCCACCCCTACAATTTCAATCATGAAATTGGCACCAAAGTACATGACCCCCACAGTCATATTTTCAGTGGCCTTATGACCTGAAGGACTCATCTTCTGCCACTATCTCTGACAATGTCCTCCTTCTATTCATGAGATTTTATATACCTAACTATGTTTTCATGCTACTCATAAGGTTTTCAGTAGTTAACACTTCCAAAGTCAACACACTATTCCTTATTTGTAGTCTGTTCTTAGCTAGAAACTCTATTGAAACATATTTACTTAGGGAACTCTCAACGGTATTTGAAATACCTGTAACTTAGCTTCCAACATCACATAACACACAAGCTACCACAGTACAGTAAGCTGACAGTTAAGTGATAGACCTACTCATAGATTATGCTATATATACAATTAGAGAATTATTTCACAATCGCCAGAGTACTTTATATGTTGCATTATATGTATGTTCCTGGGTAGAATAAGTGATTGAGAACTGAGATGGTAATCAAAAGGTTGGTGACTCGAATTCACCCACAGGTGTCTTGGAAGAAAAACCCACTGATCTTTCAAAACATCACAACCTCGGGAATGTAGTGGAGCAGATGTGCTGGGAAATTCATGAAATACCATGAGTGAGAATCCATTCAATAATGACTATTTTGTGTATGTTTTTCTGTTTCTTCGTCATCTGATCATTCCTAACTCAAAAGTGGAAATAAAGATATTCATCAACAGACAGTTTAACTGGTTCAACACAGATTAGGTAAATGTGGCTCTCTCTAGCTTTTAGAAAACACTCACACTTTGTTGAATGAATACATAGATAATTTTCCTATTCCTTCTATAGTTAGTTACAGCAATACCATGCCTTATTGTACAGACCTGGAGACCAGAAACCCAGAATAAGTGCCACCAGGCAGGATTGTATTCTCAGATTCTCTAGTAGAGAATCTGTTTTCCTGCTTCATCTCACTTCTAAAGACTGCCTACTTCTGTTAGCTCAAGGTCTCCTAGCTGTGGCTCATTAAACTTTGAATTTTGTATTAAATGTTTTAATCAACTATTTCACTGGATATATGGTAAATTATATTTGTCAGACCATATTATTACTAATAAAATTTTGTAAATCAATTATCCTTTTATTATATACATTTTATTATTTTTATATTTATTATTTAGAGAAGGAAAATAAAATATCTAAATGTAAGAAAACTACCAGCTGTTCCACTGGTCTATTACAGCAGCAATCTTTTCAGAAAAGATGCATAAATGGCCACAACTCATGAAGCAATTGCAGTTATTGACTTTTGATCTAATAAGTGATTAGTCTTTCACTAATGCATACAAGAAACAGTTCTCTTAGTTCTTGGAAGCAAGATGCTATGAAAGCTAACAAGCAGATGTTTGGATGTAATTGTTCTTAGAAGGAATGCACAGATAGTGAGTGGGCTTTATTTCTGTGAAACACACACACAAAAAGAACCATGATTTATGGACAGCTTGCTTTTAAAGTAAAATTACTTGGAAGATGATACTCTGATAAATCCCATCTTGACCTCTTCCTGAAATCACAGTTTCTCTTTAAAACTCCCTTATAATCCTCACTTTCTAAATTAAGCCTCCTGGAAAAGAGCTCCGCATCGTAGTAGGAATTTAGGCATCACTTTGTCTTATATGAGCAAATTTCAGAAGTTGCTCTTAGAAGATCCTTGGTTGGACAGTGTTTAAGTGCTGGACCTCTAAAGGGAATTGAGGTAGTTTGAACCTATCAGGGTCTCTGAAGGAGAGAAAATGTGGCAGTCTGCTTCTGTAAAGATTGTAGCCTTGAAATATGACCCACCTATAAGGCTGGGCTGATCAATATCTACTCAGCTGCAATGGATTTGGGGTGTTAGTAAATCTGTAAACCAGCTGTTAAAGCATGTGCATTTATGTGATAGTCTTAATGAATAATAATCTCAAACGTACCTTCCTAGGTAGCTACATTTTAATACAGATTTTTGTTTCTAAACCAAAATAATTTATGTCTAATGTGTAAATTTCATGTGCAACAGATTCCTCAAGGAGTTATTAATAGGCAGAAGAACCTTTCTGTTGCCACATAAATCACCAAATCTAGAGATCCAGGTCCTTGTCTCTGCCCAGTCACCCGGATAGTAATAATAGCTGCCTCACAATTTCTCTCCCATTGTTTATCTTAAATAAATTCACTAAAGGCTGTGAAAATGCAAGTAGATTGGACTACTGTTGTACTTTATTTGAAGATGGCTATATTAATAACCATATTTGAGAGTCAGTTTCAGTTTAAAAAATGATTCAACGGCGATCTACTTCTCAAAATGGTATTATGATGTATGAATTATTCGTATTGACATATTTCAGATAATAATTTGAAGTTCAGGGAGCTTGAACAACTAACTGAATAGTACATCAACTCTGTAAATGTTTCCTCTATGAATACAAGTTTTTGTTATATTAGGAGATTTGCTGATTTTCTTATCCAAAAGTGACACCCAGCAACCAAAACCTGTGATCATCTTCCATGAATGATCACAAATCTGAACCAGCAGACTTTGGGAGGTAACTTTTCTTTACATTTTTTTTGGTTTTTGTTTTGTTTGTTTGTTTGTTTGTGGGTTTTTTTTGGGGGGGCATCACTGCCCTCAAGTGGTGGGAGTAGGAGGCCCAGCCTTTGCTCCGTAGAACTGGAATCGAACCTCCATCCCAGTGGGCCGCAATCCCGTGCACAACCACTATGCCACCGGGACTCAGCCCACCTTTTCATTACTTTTATTGCACAAATATGCCCACTGATTTTCATCCTACAGTATATAATTTTATTTTGCTCAACTTAAAAAATAAATCTTTCAATGCCTTACTTTCAGTTTTAGAGGATTTGCAGAGATCATGTGGTTTTGAAGGAAGCATTGATTAGTCCTGATAATCTGACATTCCTGATAGGCTATTAAAATTTTCTAATTTATGAACCACTGATTTCCTCACTGCTTTTTAATTGTATTTCAGCACCTATCAACTTAGTAAGACAATACAGTTGATTGTTGGTCAACTAGATGTAAGAGCACTGATTTTAAGAAAGTTTGTTGTGTGTGTGTGTGTGTGTGTGTGTGTGTGTAAGAATGGGAGAGAAGTGGGTAGATCTTGCATTTCATATTATAACCAGTAATGAGAATTGCATTAATTTGATACCAAGAATAAATATATTATATCACAAGGATCTTTAATACTAGCTAGACATGGTAGAACGTGCAACCAATCTATTCATAACATTTTAAAAACAATAAAAGAATATGATAGTACTGGCCAAGAAGATATGCTTCATTCTAGAATTTTCCTATGACCCCAGGATGATCCAGTTCCTGAAAATGATTGACTAAAGGCTTGTAGTTACAGTTAACCCAGAGGTTAATAGGAAGAAAGTTCTGGCAATCTGCTTTCTGAAAAAAACCAACACATATCTGACCATGGAAATTCAGGTATCCTTTCTGGGAGGTGCCATCATGTTGGTTCTGAACCATAGAGACCCTAAGCACAACAGAACGAGTCTCAGTGCAGTCCTGTGCAATTCTCACCATTGGTCTTATGCTCATGGTTATGCCATATTGTCAATCAATCTCCTTTCAGACCTTCCTCTCCTTCATGGCCCCTCTGCATTACCAAACATGGAGTCCTTCTCCAGGTTTCTCTTGACAATGCATCCAGTGTGTTCAACAGAGTCTTGCCATCATTGCACCTGATGAGCACTCTTGTTCTACTTCTTCCAATGCAGACCAGACCAGCTTGTCCTCCAGGCAGTTCCTTGTACTTTCACCAGCACCACCTTTCAAATGTGTTGATTCTTCTTTGGTCTTCCTTATTACAGTTTTAATATGTATATGGGGCAATTTAAAGTATCAGGACTTGGGTTAGGCACACTTTAGTTCTCAAGCAAAAATCCCAACTTTTCAATACTCTAAAGAGGTGTGGCAAATTGACTGGCAACTTCTCTTTTGACCTCTTGACTGGCATGCCCGTGAGCTTGATTGTGGATCCAAGCAATATCAAATCCTTGACAATTTCATCCATTTATCTTTTATTGTGTTGTTAACTTTTGATCCATTTAGAAGTATTTGGGTCCTTTTCACAATAAATTCTAGTCTACACTGAAGCCTGCAATCCTTGATCTTCGTCAGCAAGTGCTTCAAGGCTTCCTTGCACTCAGGAAACAAGGTTGTATCATTTATATTATCACAGGTGTTAATAAATCTTCCTACAATCCTGATTCCACAATATCCTACACATGAGCCAACTCTCTGATGATTTACTGAATATACAGTTTGAATATGCATGGTGAAAGAAACAACTCTTCATCACACCTTTCCTGATCTTAAACCATGTGGTACCCCCTTTTTCTGTTCCAACTGCCTCTTGATTCATGTACAAGTTCTTCACGAGCACTATGAAGTGTTGTAGAAGCCCCAATTTTCTCAAGATTATCCATAGTTCCCTCATGATCTACTGTTCTCTACTGAAATCTGATGTTCTCTGCTTTGAGTCAACATCCATCTGACTTTAGCAATGACATCCCTTGTTTCATGGCCTCTTTTGTATCAGACTTGAATCTCTGCCAGCTCCTGGCCAATATAGTGCTGAAACTGTTGTTGTATGATCAATCCTCAGCAAAATTTTACTTACACATTCTATCAGTGATATTGCTCTATAATATGAACATTTTCTTGGGTTATTTTTCTTTGGAAAGGATAAAAATATGGATCTTTTCCAGTCAGTTGGTCAAGTAGCTTTCTTTCAAATTGTCTGTGCTTCCAATGCTTCATCAGCTTTTTGAAATATTTCAATTGATATTTGATCAATTCCTGGAGCCTTGACTTTAGTTTTGGCTCTTTCATGGATGTTTGAACTATTTCCTTCAGCACCACTGGTTTTTTGTTGTTTAACATCTGCTGAAATAGTGGCATGCTCAGTAGACTTTTGTTTGTTTGTTTTTAAATAAAGTGATCTTACATATACTCTCTATTTTCTTTTGATGCTTCCTGCATCATTCAATATTTTCCCACAGAATCTTCCATAATTGAAACTGCAGACTTGAGTTTTGTTCTAGCGTTCTTTCCAGTTAAGCTGAGTGTGTTCTTCCTTTTTTTTGGTTTCCTAATTCTAGAAATTTCATTATAATATTTTCGCAGTCTTATTGAGCTGTCCTTTGAAATTTTCTATTCACATTTTGCTTTCATTACTTCATCCATCTGACTTAGCTAGTCTACAAAAAAGAGAAAGTTTCAGTCTCTCCTGTCAACCACTTAGGTTGTCCCTTTCTTGCCTTTTAATGACCCTTTGCTTTCTTCATGAATGTTATTTTTGTTTTGTTTTCTCCCACAGTTTTATTGGCATATGATTCAAATGCCACTCAAACAAACAATGTTGTTGAAATCTGCCCATAGTTCAAGTCGTCTGTAATTAGTGTTCAATGCATTGAATCTGTTCTTAAAATGTTCTCAAAGTTCAAGTGGGATCAACTCAACATGGTATTTTGACTTTGATGAACTTGATGTGATTTTTTTCAGCTTATACTGAAATTACGTAGGAGCAACTGCTAATCTGTTCCACAGTCAGCCTCTGGTCTGGTTTTATCATGTGATATTGAGCTCCTCCAGCACATCATCCTACAGATGTACTCAATTTTACTTCTGTATATTTTATCTGTAGAACTCCAAGTGTATAATTGCTTAAGTGTTGTGGGGTAATGACATTTTCTTTTCTTTTTTTTGTGGGCATCACTGCCTCTGGTGGTTGTGGGTGCTACCCAGTGCCCCTCCTGACAGTCACTGCTGGATTTGAACCACCAAGCCCATAGGCTGCAGTTCCGCACTCAACCACTTACGCCACCGGGGCTCAGCCTTTTTAGGTTTTGTT